>JANHGC010002267.1:1064999-1077837 GCA_027560395.1 Boaedon fuliginosus | reverse complement strand
TGTACGCCGCCTCGAGTTCCCCATTGGGGGAAGAGAGGCGGGATATAAATCAAATAAATAATAAATAAATAAATAAATTTGGGCTATGAGCAACAAGATTTCCAAACCCACCCACCCCCTTATCATTAGAGTTTATTTCTATTTGAATTGGCCGGATGATCCTTGGGGTGCTATTTCTTAATAATGCCATTGGTATCACCCTGAAAACTCTTTCTGTTGCCTCCCTCTATTCTTTGGCAAATTCTTCCGCAACGTTGAGCACTAAGGATGGGAAGTTTCCATCCTTGACCGGGGAAATGAGGCGGGGTATAAATCGAATAAAACTAAATAAAAATAAATAAATAAATAAGTAAAATAAGTGGGTAAGCCACTTCCTTTGATGCAGCAGCAATTCTGCCTTCTTTGTGCTAAATCTGCAAAGTTATCTTCCACGTGCAACCCAACAATCAAATGACCTTACTGTTGCCATTATGTTTTGAAGCCGATCACCAGAAGGAAACTTAGGCGAAAAATCAAAGATGCGGTGTGTACATTGTGGGTAGGTGGGAGGCTGCCTTGCTAAAAGTAGCTCTGGTTGCACCATTGCTGAAGTGAACCTTCCTAAAAATGTCTGTTTTGTAACCCAGGTGTTCGTACAAGCAGGTGAGGCTTATCTTGCCAACAGTTGCTTGTATTCATTATTTATAGGAGTACCTTATGCCCTACGGTTGTGCAATTAATGAATATTCCCGGGGCCTCTACCCAGTGTCACCCGCCTCCTACCAGCCTTATTCTAGGTCAACAGCCGTAAGTCCCAAGAACACAATGTTTCCATTGGGGTTTCAAAAGCCTCTTTTCTGCCTCAAGCATCTTTGTGGCTTACCTAACACGGGTATCCTGGCTCCCCATCTTCCTCAAGCTCAAGAAGCCGGTGAGATGAAAGGCTTGTTTAAAAAACAAAAAACAAATGCAAACAGCTGTCAAAAAAGCAAGCATGGGTAGAGGTCAAGAATTAACTGATTGGCAAATTAGTGACGGGTAAGGCAGAAAGATTGGCAGGAAAGGGCAATGTAAATACCCAACTGGTAACATATGGCTGTTCTACGTGTATCTAGCTGCAGAATTCAATGGCTCTGAGGCCAACCACGCTTATTTTTCCCCCATCTCCACTCCCTTGGACCTTCCACATGGTGTCTCTAGAGGTTTGAGAAGACTAACACCAGCTAATGGGTGGATGGAGACAAGGAAAATAAGCTGAGGGACACGGAAACAGTATGTGCACATTAGTAGCCAGAGAAAGATGGGTGGGTGGGAGGTAAATCACTTTGAAATTAATTTTGTTGGAAAGCCACATTAAAATGTTTATCTCCTATCAAGGGTAGCAAACTGAGAAGAATGGTACCAGCCCAAGAATACTTAGCATTAGAATGAAGGCTCTATTTTTGGCTGCAAGGAGGTTACGCTACCAGAGACTTTCTAAGCACAAGAGTCCATCCTTTTCTCAGGGTCTTTAGAATTCAATATCGTTGTCAGAGTGTGCTGTGAAGAGATAAGTTGCAAAATAATAGTGGCTTTGGCTAGGAAGACGTTGGATTTCTTTAATGGCGAGCTTTGATGCTCAGGCCGGGGATTTTCATTCAGAAGCCCCTTTTTCTCTGGCCAGACACATGTCAGAGCCAAGGATCACAGCAAAAGAAGAAAGTGGCTTATCCTTAATACACACGCATATCAATTAAGAGGCTACCGTGGTACTATGTGAATATATTAGAGTATAACATTTCAACTATAGGCTGACATTTGATCTAACGTTTTATATTTTTGTCTTGAATATTTATTGCCGTAATCAGGTGAAAACTGATTACAAGTACTGTAGTTGAGCCGAATAGCTTCATAGTTCTGAACAGGACTAAGGGTATATTAGTTTAGGCTGGAGGAAAATCCCTAAAACTATCCAAGGTTACGATTCCTTTCACATCAAGAATTGGGAACTGGTTGCACTTCTGATATTACTTGATCTTCAGTTCCCCAATATTTTCATCACCGGATGATGCCGTCTGGGATCGATAGGAGTGGCAGGTCAGCCATCTTCAAAGGCTCACAATTGAGTATGGGGAGTCCGTGACTTACAACCATTTATTTAGTGACCATTCAAAGTTACAACGGCACTAAAAAAAAGTGCCTTATGACCAGTTTTCCATATTGCACAACCGTTGCAGCTTCCCCATGGTCACGTGATCAAAATTTGGCAGCTGGCATGCGTTTATGACCCTTGCAGTGTCCCGAGGTCATTTAACCATCGTTGGTGACCAGCAAAGTCAAGGGGGAAGCCAGATTCACTTAACAACCATGTTACTAACTTAACAACCACAGTGGTTCATTTAACCACTGTGGCAAGAAAAGTCTTAACCTGGGGCAAAACTCACTTAACAACTGTCTTGCTTAGCAGCAGAAATTTTGGGCTGCTCCCTTGTGGTCATATGTCAAGGACTGCCTATACTCTTGTCATACAACATAGTAGGACCTAAATATGTTTCACTCCATCTATTGTAGCTGTAGGATTAGACTTCACCCCAAAAAGGGGAAAATAAGCACTTTTATTATTATTATTATTATTATTATTATTATTATTTTCTTCTTCTCTTTCCTGGATGCATCAGAGAGCAGCAATGAAAGTAGCAGGCTGCATTTCACTGTGCATGGCCGCTTTAACGTCATCTGTTCTACCTCTCTCTGAAGAGAAGACGACGTGCAAAAGAGATGGAGGGGCCTCCGTCCATCAGGAGCTGAAATGCTATCAAGCTGCCTTCACCACAGCGTGTTTTTGCAGCGTGCGCATAGCATTTTGTGCGGTCCCTTTTAGCCTCCCTGCACTGCATGTCTTTATTTTGGAGACTATTTTTAATCTCGCAGATCCGCTACACAAGATCACCCTCTGGTGAAACAAATGTAATATAAATATATATAAATATATATATATATATATTGGCCAATGTCCTACTTTTGAGACCAAGTACACTTTGAATATGCCTTGGGAGGCTGTTGGGACAAGGCAGATGCTTAACTTCCATTGCTATCTATGTGGCCAATGTATTATGATTCCATAGCTGATATTCCCCCCCCCCCACTTGTTTTTTTTTCCTACAGGGACTGGATGACTATGGGGCAAGACCCTCAAGCAGGTAAGTTATTTCATTTTCAAATCATTATGGATCTACAAAGTTAATTTCAATATGAGAAGCTAAAGGTTTGGGCAAAATTTTAAATGTGACGTCAAATGCAATTTCTGGTATTTTCACTGACATGCCCTATATAGCGTCTTGAAATTATACAGAAGTTGTGGGGTTATCTCCTTAATCTAGCCTGCAACTCTGCAATTTTTCCCATTAAAGTCCAACCTCCCAGATCCAATCTTGGCTTAGCTGTCTTAGATTGGCCACATAGCCTGGCAGACGCTTAAATGAAAGGAATTCCCACAGAACCACATGTTTTTAAAACATGCAGGCGCTGTGAGCCCAGGGGCCAAATCCCCTGGGTTTTTTTGAGCAAGGCATGGCATAATTGCTTGTATTTTGATTTGGTCCAGCTCTTCACAAAAAGGATACTGTATATATTACACCGAGGATTTTCACCTTTATTATTAATTTTTTTTTCTTGAATTGAAATGCTTCCTATACATATATAGCTCACATGATTTTCCCTTTCAAGGTAGCCAGTATTACGCAAAGTGCAGAAAATGTTTATGCAGCTTGCTCAGACTCCTTTGAGTGGGCTATATAAAAATACTGCAAATAAATAACACGCAATATCTCATTATACTTTTCTATCCTTGTGGCTATGACTTCTGCTATATCTATACCCCATTTCATACATTCATTCTTTAAACCTCACCTCTTTTTTGAAGGTTCTTGTCAACTACACTCAATCACAGCTTCATTGGTGTTCATTATTTCAACTCATTTCTTTCCTGCTGATCACCTTTTTGTAGGTAGTTCACATTTATGTTCATACATTCTTGATCCTGTCTCTTCTTGTTTTTCCAAAATAACTACACTCATTGCATTCAACTGACTTTTATGTTTTTCCTGACATTCCCAACTCTTACTTCCATATAACTAAATAGTGGAAAGGACCTCTTATAAACAGGCTATTATTGTTTCATTTGACATTCATTTGTCAAGACAGATTAAGTATTACCCATTAGTTTTCTTTTACCGACGTTTGCACAACTGAAAATTTCCTCATCCATTTTCTCATCTTTAATAAACATTCTGCCAAGATGCACAAATTCATCTACTTTTCCTGGTGTCTGTGTGTTGTTATTTATGAATAAATTGAATTCATTCACTCCATCTTCCACGTCAAACAAAATTACATTGATCTTTGATACATTGATTCTCAGACTTGTATACTTGAGGGGTCCTTGCTGTTCTCTGAGCTTGGTTGTTCCCTTCCAAATGTTTCATTACCTGAACTGGGGAACATCATCAGTGCTAGTGATGATGTTACCTAAACTACCACTAATGATGATATTACCTAGTTTGGGTAATGAAACGACTGCCAGAAAACAACCAAGCTCAGAAAGCACCAAAGAACCTTGCATTTCAGTCATGAACTACACACATTTTCCTTTATTGGTACGTGTATGCTTGTGGCATCATATAAACGTGTTTCAGTTCACTAGTACATCATTTGGCTCACCATGGCATCTTCTGGAAACCTAGTATGTGCCCACCTCATCTAATGGCACCATAAGCATCTCTCTTCCTCATTGTCACGAACTGGGCAAAACGGTGCAGTCATACAGCAACAGGCATTGAACCCAGGCACCTCAAATGGGCTACTGTATAGTATGCCAGGACTAGTTACTCCCTTGGGAATAAAATTTAGGAAAGGGGTGGCCACTTCAGTGCAGTTGTGCTGCTGCAGCTTTAGCACCACTCCACTGCCACATTCAGCCGCAGTCACATGATCCTCATGTCCAACACTCCCTGACAGCTTCCCACAAGTCAGTGGAAAGGCCAGCAGAAAAAGTTGTAGATTGCTCAGTTTTAAGTCTCCCCCACACATACAACCTTCCCAGCCCCTGTGTTTGTGCCACTGTGACCATCTGCATAGCCTCATTCTCCCTTTCTGACTTGTGCTGCATCCAATCCACATGTCACCTCTTTGCTCACCTCCATGTTCCCTTCCCAATATGCGCCACACCCCTGTGCACCCAACCCGTACATCTCCTGCACAATCCCGCATGCCCTCCCTAATCCACACCACTCCTCCTCCACATTCCTGTATTCCCTCTCCTACCTGGCAGCAGCCTCTTACTTGCCTGCTGACCCTGGACTTGCACGTCCCTGCCCTTTTCCCCACTGATTTTCTCCCTGGAAGCTTCCCACAAGCAAAGCAAATGAGGAAGCTGGCAGGAATTCTAGGAAGAAAGGAAGGAAGAGGGAGGGAAAGAAGGAAGATAAAAGAAATCACTCTTGTTTTTTTGCCCACCCATAGTTATTCTGTTTCTCTGTTTAGGTAAGGAAATATCTCTGAAATGATGACCCAATGGAGGATAGATTGTCTAGTTCCTTATATATTTATTCATAAATACATTAAACAACACAGCATACATCCACATCTTACTCCCTACTAAGTGTCAAACCATTAATTATTTATTTACACTATTGGAGGCTCCTTTTCACCCACTTCCAAAACAATTTTGATTCCCATCAAAATTGCTTTGTATTTTCTCTGTTAAATTTTTTCCTGGCTCTCGTCTTTGTAATCATCCTTTTTTCTCTTTACATTGTACGATATCAGCTTCTCTACGTTTTTTGCTGTGGTCATTCTTGTTTGCATTTTTTTTCTCATGTCCAGGCTCCTTGCACGTTATCATCATTCCATAAAGTATCCTTTTTCATTCTTCCTGTTAAGTCAGACTAAAAAGTAAGGTGAGCTTTATTGAATGCCACTGTGTTAATTACCACAGTTTCCCCTGCTGTATGCAGTGATAGGAAAATATGGCTATTCTTTATGTTGCATTGCAGCTCATGCAGGGCTGTAGGCATGCTCAACAGACACAGTTGGAGGATTGAATTAACTGAACATGCACCACACAACATATCTCAATTTTCTGCAGTGCATTCGTGAGTCATTTGGTCGGTAGGACACAACTTCAGTTTTAAATGCAATATTCCCAGTTAAACGGACTGCGGTGTTTTTGAAGCAGGAATGAATAATAGATTCCACATTTTGCTCTTCTTGCATCTCTAGTTGCATATTTGATAGACTACATTTTTGTCCCCTGTGGCCTTCAAACTGAGACCTAGTGATGGAAATGCCCCTTACAAAACCAGGAATGAATGCAAAGTCCGCATCCAAGCAATTAGAAGCTACAAAGATATCACAGAGCAGCAACCTAATCTTTTTCTTTGGTTTTCTGAGTATAGCAAAGCTGCCCTTTCTGAGTGGTAATGAAGTTGTGAATAATCTACTCATTGCTTCTTGCCCACCTTATTTCTGCCCTTGCTCCCTAATTCCAATATCAATGCATTGCCCCTTACTTGGTGCTCCTCCATCTATTCTTGGTTATTATTTCTCTCTCTCTCTCTCTCTCTCTCTCTCTCCCCCCCCTCTTTCTGGTGAAGTGAGTTTGGGCCGAATTGTATGCTTTTTCTTTCTGTTCCACAGCGGCAGTGGCACGTTGGTATCTACAGTGTGAGAGAAGGAATCTTGACTAGAAATGACAGCTGCTGCTTGGAAGACTTCCTTGTTTTGCTTCTCTGTCCCCTTCATTTCCTTCTTTCTACTGAGATGCACATTTTTCCTCCTGCCTGTCTTCTTTTCAAAGCAACAGTGTCCGCTCCTCCTCTCATCCCTGGGACCCCAAGGACCACTCTTTGAGGAACTCTTGGAGCTGCTACTTCCCCATCCCCTGGTATTTGCAACCACCCATTTTGAAGCAGAAAAATGTCCAGATAAGGGATGTTAGTTTTCACAGATGCTACTGGGTGCAATTGAGATAAACTAAAATAGGTACTAGGTAACGCTGCTGCATCTCTCTCTCTCTCGCTCCTCCCTCTCTCCCTCTCCCCCCTCTTCCCCCTCTCTCTCCTCTCTCTCCTCTCTCTCTCTTTTATAAATTATTTTACTTTTCTTATTGCATTCTATCTTTTCAGAGATGTTAATGCAAGCTGCACATTTATAACAAAATAAGTGCAAGATTCCTGCCCTCTTTTTTTGTTTTTTGTTTTTTTAAAAAAACACAACAATCTGGAAACAAAATATGCATGGCATATGGTGTACGTACTGTTACTTCAATTATCCTTTTTTGCAACTTTATCACAAAATCAGTTCTCTGTGTCAAAAGAAAAGCGGCGTTGGGATGCTCGGGTATTACTGTGTTGGTTTTGGCAAGAATTGGACTGTTAAACTGAGCGCCAACCCAGTCTCCATTTTGTAAAGTATTTTGTTTTATATATATGACAGACACAAGCATATTATATTATTATTCTATTCTATTATGATATATATTTTGTAGGAAGGTGTTTGTTACCTCACAGTTATGCTGAAAAGAGCAGTGGAGTAAAAGGAGGGGAAGGGCCTCTTCTGTTGTATTATGCAGATTGCCAGATCAATCCAAAGACTTTCTCTTTATAAAACTGGAGTGAATTGGGCTGTTGGGGGGGTTGGAGTGAATTGGAGTGGGGAGGGGTTGTCTTCTTGGTAGAGAGGGAGGGCCAAACTGCCAATGTTTTGAAGTTCCGGTTCTGAACGTGGAGATTTTTTTTTTCTTTTACTGAAATTTCAACCACTCTTCTTTCCTTAAAAAAAGCCTTCAGTCTTCTTTATGTGTCTTAACTAATTTCAGGGGCAAACAAGGTAGGAAAATAATGGCTACTGGTTTGGGACTGCTTCTTCTTCCTAGTTATCAAATTCCAGGAAGCCAGACACATGACCTATGCCGAAGACTGGAGGCTTTCAGCTTTGAGTTACAACAGGGTTTCCCAACCTTGTAAACTTTTAAGATGTGTGAACGTCAACTCCCAGAATTCTCCAGCCAGCAGCAGCTGGGGAATTTTGGGAGTTGAAGTCTACAGGTCCTAAAATGACCAAAGTTGGGAAACCATGGGTTACAGTCTACAGTGTGAAGCTGTATCCCTATTGTGGCCCCAGGGTGACTGCAGGATATGGTCCAAAAAAGTCAAGATGGTGACCCACAGTGGTGCAATCAAAACTTTTATATAACGCACATTTAAAAAGAGGCCAGACTTTGACTATACTGTCTTAACTACCATACTGACTTTTTTTTAAACCACACTTGCCGGTGCCCTTATGTGATGCCAATGTGAGTTAAGTGAAAAACAGTCAAAATATTTGATCTGTATTAGAAGCAGCTGGCAATATTAGCTTGACTAATTGTATATACGAGAGTTCTATCTCTACATATATAACAAAGCTTTTGTTTTATATAATAGACTTGGGACATATGTAGTACGATCCTCATTGTCATAGCTTTGCTCAAATGACGTTTACATCAAGGATACTCTGTAGAATACCGACAACGAAGCAAAACAGAAAATGCACAAGTACTGTGTGTACACTGTAAAAGTGCTGGTGGGGAGGGGAATTGTGTTCCTTTTTTTCTTTTTCATTTCTTTTTTTAAAAAAGCTAAGAAGCAAAAACAAAAAAAATATCCCAACAAAATCAAGCTGAAAAGAAATGTGCCCTGTACTATGATATTTGAATAAAAGTTTTACTTCCTCCATTGAGTTGGGCTTGGGTAATTTTCTTTAAAAAAAAATTAAAGTCTATTTATTTAGCTGACTTTATCCTTGGCATATTATACGCTCACACTTAGCTTGTTTAGAGCTGTGGTGGCCCAGTGTTTGGAATACCATATTATAAGCTAATTCTTCCCACAGTCTGGGTTTCGATCCTGACTGGCTCAAGGTTGACTCAGCCTTCCATCCTTTCAAGGTCAATAAAATGAGAACCCAGATCATTGGGAGCAATATGCTGACTCTGTAAACCACTTAGAAAGAGCTATAAAGCACTATGAAGTGATATATAAGTCTAAGTACTATTGTTATTGCTGGTATATTTATAATACAAAAGGCTCTTGGCCCAATCCCCATTTTCTCAATTTCATGTCTTCATCACTGTGAGAGTGCAAGATTCCCATTCTACATATTAAAAAGTGAGACTGAAAAAGGGAGTTGCTCAAACCCAGGGCAGGAATCTATACAGGTTAACCAGTTGTTCCTGTTCTGATTCTGATCCCCAACATCTGGTAGAAGACTCTTTCCAACAAGCCCAACATGAAACATGTCAGAGTGTTTAACAAGAATCGGATAAGTAGAACCTGACAGTTTGTTGCAGGAGAACCTAAGCCACAGCTAATAATTGTAGTTAAAGGTAAAAAGTTTTTAAAGGTAAAAAAAATCAAACAGTTCTGTTTATAGTATCTTTTGGACTACAACAATATCCAGCCTTCAGTCATTCTGGCTCAATAATGTAGAGTTTGAAAACTGAGACATTTGGAGGGCAGCAGAGTGGGAAAATGCAAGAATTATAGCAGAGCGTCTTGGGGATTTCTAAAAGTACAATATGTTCAGTTGTGTCTGTGTTATCCCAAAATAATATTGGGACAATCTAGCCTTTTATTTTCTTCCCCACTTATGTTGCTGTCCATGTGGTAATCAAAAATAATCCCACCGCAGCCTGGTTTCACCTTGTGGAGGCTACATTCAATTTTCCTCATGTGGTTAATATGCTAGCATAACATTATTCCAAACATTTTTTAAAAATTCCAAGTATAGATAGCCCTCGACTTACAGTAGTTCATTTAGTGACTGTTCAAAGTTACAACAGCACTGAAAAAAAAGTAACTTATGATTTTTTTCCCCCCATTTATGACTGTTGCCCATGGTCATATGATCAGAATTCAGACATTTGCCATCTGACTCATATTTATGATGGTTGCAATGTCCCAGATTCATGTTATCTTTTGTGACTTTCCGTCAAGCAATATCAATGGCCATATTACTCTTTTTAACAATTGTGGTGATTATTTACAACAGTGGCAAGAAAGGTCATCAAATGGGGCAGAATTCCTTTAACAAATGTCTTGATTAGCAACAGAAATGTTGATTATAAGTCGACTACCTGTACCTGGAAAGTTATGAAGACCCAGGAAAAAGGTAGCTGCTTTTTGAAAGAATGTATCTGAAAAGTTTACATTTATGGGGAAGCGAGTTAAGTGAAATATCTTCCCTAGCAGAAAGCCAGGACATCACGATCTCTTTTTAAACCTGAGGCAATAGAGAAGAAAACAAAGCTCATTTCCTCCTTCCCTTTAATTCTCTTGCCTTTGACTTTGCGGGCAAAGAATTAAAGTTGCCAAAGGTGAAAAAAATGAACTCTCTTGCCCATTGCGTCTGAACTGACATCTAATCAAGAAACCGCCTCGAGTTCCCCGAACGGGTGAAGAGAGGCGGGATATAAATCGAAATAATAAATAAATAAATAAATAAATAAATAAATAAATAAATAAATAAATAAATAAATAAATAAATAAATAAATAAATAAACACCTCTCCACTGGATGTTGTGAATTGAAGGGGCCTGATCGGTGAAGGCTCCACCTTAACCCACCCTTGTTCTCCTTTCCATTAGAATGGACTATATGTGTTTGCCACATGCTGGTCTACAAACAGCCTCTCTATTTTTCCATTACAGCCCGGATGTTGAAGTGGCCAGGTTTTGAGATGTATCCCTGACTGTGTACAGTAGTTGTAAGTTTACCGTCTTTTTTTCCATGTGTCCACTGCTCTCCCTCTGCCCCACACTTCTAAGAATGCTCTGGACTGACTTCTTAAATGCTGGCGCGTAGGGAACCGCAGATGGAGATGGAGGGCAGAGAAAACTTAAGACCGGATGAACAGTTGCAAATAGTCTGTTAAAGGGTTCCATTCTCTGCAGATAACTGGTCAGTTCAGAGCACGGCTCAATTTCCTTGCAGCACCCCTGGGTACTGGAATTTCATCACCTTTCTTTGGCTAATGGAAATGGTTCCTTTTGCTCCTCTGATCTTGGGAGTAAATTTCTCTTTGCAATCCACACTTATATCCGCCAACTTTAAAATCCTCCCTTCCTTGGTTCTTCTTTTTCTCCCCCAACCTTTTCTTTTTGCTACATTGATCCTGGGATTGAATTTTCAACGAACTTTTAAATCTGGGCACTGGGGTTTCTGATTTCCAGCGAACGTTTTGAAGCTTTTGCACAATTACTATAATATTGTTGGCAAATACACTGGGCTCGGGGTCTTTGATTTTCTTTCCCTTCCAAGTGGTTCTGTTTGACTTCATGTTTTTTTATGCCAGGACTTCGTCCTAGGACAATACAGCTCCAGTTGCCGGTGTTGGGTTGTGAGAAAAGAGATCTTGTACCTACAGATTGCCTATTGCCACCTTTGTCAGGGATGAAAACGTAAACTTGAAATTATCAAATGGCTTGTGTGTGTGTGTGTGTGTGTGTGTGTGTGTCCATATAAAAGCTCCCATTGTATGTGAGGAAATGCTGGAGAGAGCCAACAAGGTAATGAGCCAGTTTTTCTTCTAAACTGTTTATGTTTTCAGTCATTTTTTTTTTGCCTCATTATTCTTAGGAACAATTTAGTGTGAGACAAAAAATAATATAAAATAAGGAATGCTTTATTTTAAAATGATGGCCCTTCATCCCTCTGCAATTTTAGCCTTGCATGGAAATCATGTTGGCAAACAGCTACTTTTATACAAGCCCTAGGACAAAAGGAAGGAAACACGGGTTAGGAGTAAAGGGTTGTGGGAATAAAATAGACGCGGCTCCCCCTCCTCCATCTTGGCTTTCATCTCTGCTCAGCACTTAAAAAAAAAATTCTGTCAGACTCTCACATTTTCCCTCCCTTCCCATTTGCTATTACAAAAATAGTTAACTATTCCTTGGTGAGTCACAGTGTGAACAATTTTCAATACTTTCTCTCTCTGTTCCCTTTCAGCTTCAAGAATCTATTTTAGCATCCCTTGTGGGGAGAAGGGGTCACCTTAAGTCCCTGCATTAATTAAGTAGAAAATATTAATTCCCTGTGCTTTAAAAATAGAATAATTAATTTTGCTGCTGTGAACTGAACAGCCCTGTTTTTTTTAAAAAAAGAGCAGTACTGGTTGCAAATGGGTCCAAAGGAGAAATGTTGCTGTACTTCAGGGGTCCCCAACCAAGGGTGGGCTTCAAAAATTTCAGCAACTGGTTCTCTGCCCAGTTGCTAGGTGGGCATGGCTTAGTAGGCCTCCTACACCACGGCGGGGTGGAGTTCATCCTCCCCAGGCTCCAGAGGGTTTTCTCAAGCCTCCGGGAAGGCAAAGCTTCCTCCAGGCTCCAGAAGCCATCCAGAGCCTCAGGGAGGCCCATTTTTTGCCGTCCCTGAGCCTCCGTGCAGGCCCGGCACTTACCTGGGATCCAAAACGAGCCGTTGTTGCTAAGCGAGACAGCTAAATGAATCTTGCCCCATTTTATCCCCCCTTTTTTTTGCCACAGTTATTTAAGTGAATCACTGCTGTTGTTAAGTTAGAACCACGGTTGTTAAATGAAGCTGGCTTTATAACGAAGGTTATAAAAAGGGATGCCATGACCCCGGGATGCTGCAACGGTCATAAATGTGGATCCGTTGTCAAGCATTTGAATTTTAATTGTGGCACCACAGGGATTCTGCAACAGTTGTTAAGTGTGGAGGGACAAAAAGTCGGTGGCACAGTGGTTGAGTGCAGCACTGCAGTCTCTGCTGACTTGTTCAGCAGGTTGTCAGATCGAATCCCACCAGGCTCAGGGTTGACTCAG
>JANHGC010002267.1:1044081-1064899 GCA_027560395.1 Boaedon fuliginosus | reverse complement strand
CACGGACCAGCACCAGTCCTTGGCATGGTAGAACCCGGGCCGCACAAACACGCGAAGCCCCATCTGTGGGATGAAGGCAGCACACAAAACCATGCCCCCCCCCGGTCCCCAGAAAAACCTTTCTCCATGGAACCAGTCACTGGTGCCGAAAAAGGCTGGCGGGGTGTGTGTGTGCTCTATGTCTGCACAACAAGCTCAACTTCTCTTTGTCTCTCACGAAAGAGATGTTGGCCTACTGCTTCTGCAGACCACCTGGGAAGACTTCTACCTTTTTCCTGGCAATAATAAGCAAGGAATTTACAATATCTCCTTCCAGTATTTTTTTTAAAAAAACTTCCCAGAATACAACGGGGAGGTCTCATGATAGTTTCCTACTCAAATATTAACCTGAGTTGATGATACTTAGCCTTTTTGGAGACCAGCCAAAGTTAGGTAACTGCAGCCACCAGAGTTGGGATGGCATGCAGTAAGTAGGAATAACATAAAATGCTTATAGATCCAGATTATTAGCTATCGCCTCTTTAAAAGAAGGCATGTGACTAATGATTTTGTGCATAGCCCACGTGCTATTTGTTCATACCTTGCAGTTAATATTTAGCTATTGCATTGGTGCGTAGAAACATTACATTGCAAAGAAAACTGGAAACCAGTTACTGTGGGATTAGCAAACATTCTCAAATGTACACTTCCTTTTGCCACAAGCATAAGAGGGAATACTTTCTCTTGTCAGTTACTCAGTAGTTCTTGGTTTCTAGAGGTTTTTCCCTACAGCTACTTGATTCTGCAGAATGAAAACACCGATTGGGAAATGCTGTCCAGTTTTGTGCAAAGAAAGTACCCTTTTGGTCAGATAAATACTTTCAACTGAACCTAAGTTGAACCCAGATCTTAATGTAATATTATAAAACCTTGCTTCATTGTTGTTCTTTTCTAACCATTATTTAATCAATTGGTTTATACCCCAACATTTTTTTTTCATGAACATCTGGAGAAGGAGGGAGAAGTGGTACTATCTGTCTTGGGATGCCCTGAGGCAAACTCCATCCCTTTGGTGCGTGCATTGCAGAAGTTGTCTCATGACATCACAAGATGTGATTAGCATTTTGGCATCATGGTGGCTTTTTATTCTAGCAAATAGTGTTAAATGGCAAATATAACCAATTTCAAACATAAATTAACATAATATAAACCTATATTAAAACTGAGGCGAAGCTCAATTAACATATCAAAAACCTCTGAAACCCAGAGGTAATGTGGGAGAAATGCAGCTCCCAGTGAAGCATATTCAGTAACCTGGGAGCAACAAGGTGGGAGATCAGAAAAATGGGCCTCTGGCATCAGCCAATGGTGGGATTGAATCCCTGTTTCCTTTTTTGGCTGCAGGCTCCATTTTCCTTCATTGAGATAATTTTTTATGGGCTATATAAGCTGCTTTTTTTTTTTACATTAGCTTCATCAGCCAAGAACTACAGGAAACATAGCTAATTTGATATGAAGATGTCACCGGAATAAATAGGGGTTTTTTTTCTGCATCTTGTTTGGAGAGTTGTTGTTGTTGTTGTTATAATAATAATGTGTAAGTTTAGTAGATTTAAGGTATTTGTTACCCTTTGGTTTCCTACTCAAATCTGGTGGGAAAGTCAATCGCTCCTAAATTTGGCAAAGTGGTTTTGTGAACTGCAGAGCCACAGAAAAGACATTTGAGGACTGGCATGTGGGTTACAGAATACCCAGCATTGCTCTACATGCAACAGTGCTAATAAGCCCACTGTGGGATCCTTCAGTCTTAGGCCTATGGGGAGGGCAGTGAAGATGACTACAGTCTTTCATAAATAAAGGGCCTCTTACACTCTTGCACATGGATTTTTTTAAGGATATCATGGATTTCTTTGAATAGCTTCGTTTCCTTTTCTTAGAATCTCTGCTGATAAGAGATGAACCATGAAGATGCCACCAGCCAATTTCTCCTGTAATTTAGCTTAGACATGAACATTTCTCCATCCCACCCAGCCCCTTCACCCAGCATAAGAGAGTTTACTGTTGAAACAGCACTGGGAGACATGTTGAGTTTGAAATTGAAGATCTGTGAATGAGAGTCCTCATTTTTAAATTCCCTTTAGCTCCTGGTAAAGGTCAGTTCTTGTGAGAATTAGATGCTAAATCTCTGTACGTCAATTGAATCTAACGGTAAATCAGGTCATTTACTGTTGTTTGTTTCTTTGTTGATGATTTAGAGCAAAAAGACCCAGACTTGGATCATTGTGTGTACTGGGTAAACTTTCCGAACCCAGGAAAAACCACCTGTGTGGGCTGAATTTTCTCTTTATTTCATGGAATCATGCTTTGTGAAACTTACAAAAAATGTAGGGTGCTTCTTTAGACAGTCTTGCATTCAGAAGAAATATGTGAAATGTTTAGGCCAGAAATAGTTGTGGGGGGGGAGGTTCTTTAGCAGATAGGCACGTTGGAATTCAAAGGCTCACTTAAAGGACTACCATCAGGCAAATGGTCTGTTGTGGTGGGTGTCAGCAAAAATAAATAATATCCAACTGTGGGTGTGACAAACTGGGAAAGTTCTTGCTTCTTGCTGGATGCATTATATTACTTTAGTTTGCATTATTTTGTTGTTGGTCTTTAGAGACGTTTAGAGACATTCTTGGAAATTAGAGATATTGTCTTCTTTGCCATCTTCCTATTTAATTTTTAAAATTAAAGTTAAATCAGGAAGTATGTCAGGTACCTAGGTAGGCGCCCTGGGCATATTAGTGCCTATAAATTGGTTTAAACAGAGATAATGCTCTACTGGTTTTAAAATAGCATTAGACAAAGTAATACCCTCTGGTCTTCCAATAAGAAATTGCTCATTTCATACACCAACCATCAGTTGCCAGCAATGGGGAAACTAGAGGTTCCATATGTTTCTGAACTATGTCTCCCAGGATCCCAGTTTATTGGCCACGTGAGCAGGAGCTGCTAGGAAATGTAATTCAGCTCCTCACCCTGACTATATAGCTGCTACACTAAGCATCCATTTGTATTCTACATTATGAGTCCCCTGAGCTTCTCTTTCCTCTGCAAATAATTGTGGGCCACCTGTTTTCTTTGAACACACAAACTCCTTTCTGTTGGCTTCAGGTTGATCTTGCTGGGTGGAAAGTGCCTTTGGCCTATTTGTATGGCAAGCATCTATCCTGCATCTACACGGGATTAAGCCTAATTCAACTCAGTGGAATTTTTTTTTAAGTAGACATGTACAGGATTGCACAGACACTTTTTCTTGTCACAAATATATAAGGCTAAAGAAAACCTGTCATTCTGTAGATCCCACAAAACAGAGCAAAAAAAAAAAATCCAATGAAATGATGCCTACCACCAAAATAAAATGTTTTAGGAACATTTCACTCACACTGTACACGTAGCTTTCACAAATAGGGGTACAATATACTAAAACTTGCCTTGGTGAATGATATTGAAGAGGGTCCATCTAATGTCCCCAGAAACAGTCTTCAAATCCCTATCAGTGAGTTGGCAAATATGGACTGAAAGGAATCCATAACAACAAAAAAATCCCTCATTTTTTTTGTCTTTAAAAAAGAAAATCTGTGTGGATCAAAAGACAAGAAATTAAAAAGAGGCAAATTGCTTGTGTGTGTAGTGCATTGGTTGTCCCTCAGATAAGTTAGCCGCCTCGAGTTCCCCTTGACCGGGGAAATGAGGCAGGGTATAAATCGAATTAAAATAAAATAAAAATAAAAATAAATAAGTTGTGCCTCTTAAAGAGAAAGTAGGTCGCTCGTTATTTTAAGAGAGAAGACTGTAGGATCTGAAATCTGTTCCCTTTGGCCAAAGGCCAATCTGTCTGGACAGTCTTCAAACAGTATCTCTGCAGCTGAGCCACACACTGCGAATTGTTGCTTCTTGGGGAACAGCTGATGCAACGCCCACTCCAGCCCCTCTGAGCCAGGAAAGAACAGAAATGTAATTTGTAATTGGCTGGAAGTGCCTCCCCCACATCACTCTGTAACCTTGCCTGGTTCTAGATTTGTCCATGGTGGAACAGCCTGCCAGCCCTGAGAGTAAAGTAGACCAACAACTATTACTTGTTAACAAAGACAGGGAGAGCAGCAGCTTGCCTTGAATAAGATGCCAGATGTTCTGGAGGAAGCAATGCTTTGTGTGTGTGGGGGGGGGGGTGGAGAAGAAGAATCTGGTAACAGTTTGACTGCTCAGGAGACCTGGAAATAAATTACAAGTTCTTCTCCCTTTACATGAAGATTGACCAACTGGTAGAAGAGCTAGAATTCTAACTGGGAGGTGGCCCTCTACTTTCATATGGCTTGAATTTATGGAAGAACAAGCTGGAGCTGCAACAGAATGTGGCTTTCTAGAATAATTTTATGATTGTTCATCCACCAAGTGTCACTGGCTTGAGATGGGTAGCTATGCTTATTGATTGATTGAAAAAAATAATAAGTAAATACATTCCTGACTGCGGTCAGCCAGCTAAGACTTCTTTCAAGGTGAGCCATTCCATTTCTCCTTTCTTCTGCCAATCATCCATTATTTATTTATTTATTTATATATTTTATATCAAAGGGAACACAAAGTGGCTTTATTCCTATCCACTGAGTCTATTCAGTCCTCATGAAGGTATGTGGGAATGGAGTTCCAGGATTTTTCTGTTGCTGTTGGACATGGAGTGCTTCCCCAAATGTCAGAATCCTCTCCGCCTTTTTGAAATGTCTCTTCTGGTCATGGGTGAATAATGTTACTTTGGCTGCATATGTATCCACGCTCCTCAGTAATTATCAGAAGAACAGTAGATGCATTTTTTAAAAAAATAGAACAGCACTTTTCTTTTATTTTATTTTATTTTTTGAGAAAGGAATCCATAAAAATAAGATTGACATGAACATGCATATTTTGATCAGAAGAATCTTTAGTCTTGAAAGTACACACTCTAGGTTCTTTAGCTGTTTTTGTATTTTTATTCCAAATTTCATGGGCTGTAAACCGTGTTTCCTGGATCTGGAGCATGCTGCTACTGCCATGAACGTTTCTTCCAAGAGTCCTAGTAGCTGATCATCTAACTAGTTGTAATCTACAGGCAAGCAGATTTTTATAGTCCAGAGCCAGTATAAGTACTCTGTGACTCTCCTAAGCTCCAAGAATGTGGAGCATGACAAGGGGATACCCAAATTCTCTGAGAAGATATGCATATTGATTACAGTCACAGTGGAGATCATGTGATGAGAGCAACAGGAAATGAGGTATGGTCAAACAAAGACAAAAGTCAACCTTCCTAAAAGAGAGTTACACCGTCTTCCAAGATAACTCTTCTGAGAAAACAGCTTACTTTCTTTGTTTCAATAAGAGGAGCGATATATTCTGTTGTCATGCCCATGGCAACTGTGACCTACGTTCCAATCCCATCACTTGACTTGAGGCCAACGTCTCCCAGCGTGTTTGGCGACAATGCATATTGCTCTTAAATTGTTTGGACTAATGGTGGTTGTAGTCCAACATATTTGTAGGTGAGTGGTCAGGGAAGGGTGAAGTGGACAGCATCTATTTACAGCTGTGTGTGTGTGTGTGTGTGTGTGTGTGTTGCTTTCTGCATGACACAAAGCAGTGTCTATTCACCCGTCCATGTCCTGGATAGCCTTCCATGCATTTAAGCTTGGCTGGAGAAAGGAAACATTGAGATAGTTTGTCACTGAAACTTGGCATTTAGGCCAAAGACATTTTCCAGGCAAAGCCATTGTTTAAAGATTCATAGTGTTGCTTGTTTTGTGAAGACATGATGTTTCTTTGGCTGTGATGGGAATTATGTTTGTAGTGATCTTTGTTTTGTGTTTGCGTCATCCCTGCATTCCACTTCATTTTGTTGTCCTTGTCAATACAGACCACTTTTGTCCTGAAACAGTTCTGGCTAAAACTGTGCCTTGCTTTCTCTCTACAGGAATCCTTTCGCCAACGTCCAGCTCAAACCAACGGTGACAAATGATCGTTCAGCTCCTCTCATCAGCTGATCCAGAAATGTTGGGTTACGGCGGGTACCTTGCACCTTTTGATTTCACTTTCATCTGTGTTGTATTTCTGTGAGGTCCTTGTACATCGCTTTACATGTCTTTCCCTCCAACTCTGTTTTGGTAGTTAAATGGCATTTAAGTGGCAATGCTGGTGTGCTTTTCCTTTTGCTCATTAGAAATAGAAGAGAAACTTGACTCTTGGAAAGCGATGAGTTTTGAAAGGGATGCTACGCTGCTATATTGAGGGGAGACCTAGATAGACCAGAAAGCAGGCCCTGCTTTCTTTGCCTTTGCAGCTTTGTGCAACGTTCATAAACGTTTTAAGAGTAGCCATGGAGATAGATGGACCTGGCACTTTTGCAGTGTCCTGTGTTTGTCATTTAAAATTTCTCCTGGAAATCCTTTTTCACCTTTTATCAAAACCTATGGATTTGAACAGGACTTCAGAGCTGTCAAGAGAAGCTTTGGGGCTGCCTAAGGCCATCAGATGACATGCATGAACCCGGGTCCTGCTCCCTCAACACTCGGAACTGACACGGACTTGAATCTTCTGAAGCACTTCCTGGTAGCTTCCTCCTTACCTTGCGTTGGACTTTTTGCTGGATAAAAGTAAAAATTTTACTGAATCAATATAGAGAAGAGCTGGGCTCCTCAAAGCAATTGTCTCAATTTGACACTTTAATTTTTATTAATGGTCCTTTCTCTCCTAATGGCCCTACATCCATCCTGCTTGTCTGTGATGATCCTTAAGCGGTAAGGCCCACTGATGGCCAAATTATTGTACATACCTTTTCCAGCATATTAAGATGGTTGGGGAATGTTATGCAGGAAATGAATATTTTCCGTGCGCAACTAGCACCATCTGTTGCTCGAGCGTTTGTTTCATTTCTCTGTAGCTTTAAATAGACCAAGGAGGGACCATTAAAAAACTAGTTTAGTCCTACAGTGCCCAAACTCCCCTTGCTGTGTCTTCTTACTGACACACCTTGACTGGTGCAGGTGTGTCTTCTGCTGCCAAAACAAGTTAGTTTAGACAGCTTGACCTCTGCCTTGGCATTGGGTCAATGCTGTTTGAAAGGTCCTTTGTTCTGTGACTAAGCCAATACTGTATTCTTATTTTTTATTATTATTTTTCTTTTTAAGTTGCACTTGCCTTCTAAAGTAGATATTAATTCAGTCACAAATAAGCTTTTTTCTTATGTTCTGTCCTATTGGCTCTCAAAGTCTGGTAAGATGTAACAAAGACCATTCAGCTCGCTCCTTGTATTTATGTAACCCAAGATTAGTGCGTAGTTCTAGGAAACAGTAGTTATCAAAATGGAACTGGGCTTATCCACCATTTGGAGTGCCCTTACTGTTTGAATGCCAGTTATAGCGCCAGAGTCTGGTGATAATGAGCAATGCAAACCCAATTCCTAAAATATGGAGTGATAGAGGCAAATTAGCAGTCATTTTTTAAGAGCTATGTTCTGTTTCTATGCCATTTACCCATTCTTTCGTTTAAATTCTTATTGAACAATGAATTATGCTGAATCCAAATTTCTGCCTTATGCTATGTAATAGTAGCCCCCAGCTGACTGTACAAAATCTATATCGAGATGCTGCTTTTTTCTTCCCAGAAAGGAATGATGATAATAATGGTATTTTTTCCTCTAAAAGTGGCAAAGCTTTTGGTGTGAACTTTGGCCAAATAATAAACAGCCTCCCACATCTGATCCTTTGTGCAACCTGAAGTCATTTGCAGCTGCTTTGCTTTTTCCCAGTGGCTTTTAAAAAGCAGTCACAGCTGCCTCAAATAAATTTACCAATCTTATCATTAAAATCATTCAAGTTCAAATGTGATCATAGTTTCTGTGGTCTCTGTTCTCCGTTTCTGAAAAACATCAAGACTGGTTTCTATGATGCACTTAGCCCAGAATTGCATTGTCTGGCTTAATGTGTTGATTGAACCCAATCATTGTGGTTTATTCAATAAATCAAAGTTAAACTGTGGCTTAGCATGCTATGTAGATCCTGTTTAAGTCTCCCATGCAAATTTGAAGACTTTCTATTAGTGAGCATTTCCATTATGACTTTTACATTTCCCTGTGGCTTATGACGCACAAATATAAATATCTCAAAATCTATATTTTTATATAAAGAAATTGAGCTAAAAACCAGTTCCAGAAGATCTCTAACTCTGATAGTTCAGATAAGTCTGCAATCCTAAGGAAAATTATGTAAAAGATGAAGCTCACTGGCCTTGTTTTTGATCACATATGCTACAATTGCTTTTTTTTTATTATTGCATCTTTCCTCTATTACAGTGCTTTCTTGAAAATCATTTTACCAGTTGTTGAATCATTTACTTTATGGTTTTTGTTCACATAAATATAATGAAGATTCTCAGCCACTCTGTACTGTTTTGAAAAATTGCTGTGTGTGTGTGTGTGTGTGTGTGTGTGTGTGTGTGTGTGTTGCGTATGCATTTTTAAAAAGTCAAACTTTGCCAAATTATTATTTTTCTTTAAGGAGGAAGGTTGAGTTTTAGTTCCTTTCTTTTCTCCTCTCTCAGACCAGTTCCTTTCCTACGTAATATTTTCAGCAGTGCATCCTTTGCTCGGAAATTATTTAGATCTGCGTTTCTCAAGCCTGGCAAATTGAAGTCCACACATCTTGACATTTCTAAGGCTGAGAAACTTTGATTTAGATGATTCAAGGCAAATAGGAACTCTAGCTTGCCAAATGGAGCTGAGGGGTGGCAGGGCTGTCAGCTCCTAGACTGAATGAGAAAGATACAAAGATTTCCAAACAAACATTGACTCTTGCGAGATGGACTATCCAGTAGAATCAGAAAGTGGAAGGGGCTAGCTAAGGCTCAGATTACCTCAGGGGGCGGGGGGTTAGGCGCCCAATGCTATATGAACATGGGACGGTTTGTGGGAACATCTTATGTAGGAGATGCCAGAAAATGGAGCCTAATATTGCCTTTCTTCTTTCATTCAAAGGTAGGATAAAGGGTTGACCATAGTCACTCTTAAAATTCACTAGTTTTTGATAACCTTCTCTCCACCCTGGTTCATCTTCCTATTTGAACTATTTAAATAATTTTTCCTAAACAGGTCCAGGAGCATGAAATATATGGGAAATTGTTACTGTACTGTATGTAAGAGTTGTCACAGCATTAACCTAGCTGAGGATGCATCTGAGCAATTCAACTGAATTATGTGGCTGAGAGTTTTGGAAACTGTAATCCCAGTCCATGAGGGGAGCAGCAGATTGGGAAAGCTGATTTAGATAGTGTTACTTGATCAGCTTATGCTCTTCAAGAGTTTCTTTTGTTAGGACTTGAAGATTAAAAGAGGTTTTTTCTGGGCAGTGGTGGTTTTACGGTGTGTTTGTGCTGCTGATACTTCATTTCTTGGTTAACTAACTTTCCCAGATGAACAATCTTATAAGACCCTCTTGCCTTCATGTTGATCGTGAAATTAAGGTTTGAAACAATCCAAGCCTAACTCTTAATTTCTAATGCAGTGTGGTAAGGGTATGGTGTACACCTTCCAGTTAAAATCGGAATTGGAGTTGGGTGGCTTATCAATTCAAATAAAGAAATTTTAAAAAACCAAGTGGAGCAAGTTGGTATATGTGGTGGATCTTGGGAATAAGCAACATAATTATAGTCATAGCCACAGCCTATTCCACGATATGGAAATGTATCCCGTGACTTTCCAATATTTGTGCTACAAGAAAAGCAGCAGCGAACTAGCCAAAGTCTTGTGGTATCAGAGTACCTAGTCTGAACCCGATTGGAAACCTCCATGACTAGCCATTGGGAGGCTGGCTCTTAGGAACAATGAACAAATGGACCAGTAGCCAGTGAATTACACACAATTAGGAATGTTACCTTCTGAATGTTATCTTCTCCCCTTGTTGGCCTGCTAAATGTTTGGCATGCATGCTAAGGATAACCACAACTGTGGAGGAACATTCTAAGAACAGATGCTGTAGACCCTACTATTAAAAGTCCAAGGGTTCTTGGAACAATTGCCAAGAGAGGCAACACACCGGCCCAGGAATAGTTGTGATCACTTTTGCAAAGCCAATAGTTGTGATCACTTTTGCAATGCCAAATGGCCACTTAGCTCTAATAGCTTCTTCCTTTTGGGGATGGGGGTACTTACAGTGCTTTGGCCTCCTGCAGGGAAACTGGTCTTCAAAGCATGTTTGCATTTTTAATCGTAATTCCAAAATACGAAATACTGAACCTCTGATCAGTTAGTTACCCAAACACTGGCATTAAAATCAGAAAGTGATTGAACATTTTAACAAGAGTTGGCTCTCGACATCAAAAGAAATTGTGGTAAGAAACTAAATAAATTGAAGGGTTTTTTTCCTATTATGCCACATCAAGGGGAGTGCTAAAAAAGCTTGACCGGGGAAGTGAGGCAGGGTACAAGTCTAATAAATAAATAAAAGCTTCCACACCAAGCTCCAAATAATACTAGAGCCCAAGTCTCTGTGCCCAATTTACATAGCTGTAGGAAGGAATCATTTATTATTTCTTAGTTGAAAGTGAGAAAAGTTTCAAATAATAAATGCTGCCCCCATCTTTAAAAAAATCCCTGTATAATTCCCATCCAGTGGCTGTAATCCATGCTTTATTCCTACCCAGTTAAGAAATAGAGCTAGCCTTGGTTTACCAAGTTAGTTTTGGTCCTAGTTTTCAAGCCGACTAAATTTCTTGAGGACATGCCTCTGTGAATTCTTGAAAATCGCTACAGTTTTTCCCCACTCGACATTCTCACCTCTTCGGGCATCCACTGGAGAAGCAAAATAACTTATTTCTAATTCTGTCACGCACGTCCACAAAAGGAAAAAGCTATTAGAGCTATGTGGTGATTTGGCTTTGAAAAAGTGATCACAACTATTCTTGGGCCGGAGTGTTGCCCCTCTTGGCAGCTGTTTCAAGAAGTTTTCATAGTGGTAAATTGACCCCTGTTTTGCAATACAAGCATAGCAATGCAGGTACCAATTTTCCTGAATCTTTCCAGGTTTTTTTTTCTGTCCGGCAGTTACCTGAGGCATAGGAGCCTTTGTCAAGAAGGGGTCAGCCATTTTATCTGCAAACCATTACTGCACTGCATGGTGTGATGCATTCACTGTCTCTCAAGACTTCTGGCTGAATCTGTACCATCCATAATTTCAATATTTCCTGCTGTCTTCGAAACACAGACGGAGGAGGAGAACAAGCAAAAGTTACGTTATTTTAAAAATGTTTTATTTTTAATAGTTATTGGACCAATGGTGTTTGACACACATGCTGGGAGCTGTATGGAACTCAGCACTGATAAAAAATACAGCAATTATGACCCGTATCAATAAAATACACTGTAAATAGCCCACCCCTCTCTATTTCTCTCTGTTTCAAAGAAGATCATTAACCCAAAACATAGCTCTAGTTCTGACCTCATGCAGTCTCTCAGGGGTTGACAGCTGTCTGTTACTATAGACCATATACCTATAGGGGCAGCCTTTTCGAAGGTAACTAGATAAGGAAATGAAGGAAATGAAACTTAAGAGAGCAAACTGGGCTGTAACTACTTACCATTTCCTGTACCTGCTCTTTTGTCATGGTACTGGTTCTGTCTTTGCCTTAGAAAATGGAATATGGCAGTGGCAAGCTAGAATCACACTGTGTAGCTGACAGATTTGCATTTCATTTAATGTGGAAGAATGAGAATACACACACACACACACACAGACACTCCACACACAAACACCCCCCCCCCAATACATGGGTGTGGCACTCAACTATCCAAAGCCAGCACCGTCGTTGCTGAAAATTCAGACAGGTGCAGGACATCTACACAGAATAATTTGGGAGGATGTGAGACCCAATGAGATTGAGAGGTGCTAAGCATCTGGAAATACTCAACAGTAACCTGCCTTTTCTTGGTAAAATTCTCCTTTTGCTTTGCCTCAAATGTCTACTACAAGAAGGAGCAGATCTACCCGTTGCTTCTCAAATTCTTCTCAATTCTCATTCCCAAATATCTCCCCATGGTAAACTAAGGAATAACATTACCCCTGCCATTAAATTTGTTATTTCCCCAAGAGACTTCTCCTTCATAAATTAAAAAAAATCTTGGAGGATAGTTTAATTTTTTTTCCAATGAATGTTGGATTTGGATTAAACCTGCCCAAGAGGTAAAACGACTATACAGCTCTGTAGCCAACATTACTTGATTTTTTTAATCACTTTTCCAAACTTTTGCTTTATGGTTAATGATGCAATAATGGACAGCAATTTAAGGAGGGTTGTTTTTTTTTAAAGAGCCTTGCCTGCTCGGTCTCTAGGCACTTGCACACACCTGTTCAGAAGAGTCTCTTGTAGTAAAAGTCTATTTTGTGGCAAGTTATGTTGCAAAAAGGGAGGGGGGCCTGTCTCTCTGGGCTTTGAAGATTTAAGATCTATTAAGCCCCATTTGCTTAAAGGCATCTTATGCTGTTGTTCATCACAGTAGCAGAATACAGAATAGAAAATAAGAGCTGGAAGGGACCTTGGAGGTCTTCTAGTCCAACCCCCTACTCATGCAGGAGACCTTATGCCATTCCAGACAATGGCTGCCCAGTCTCTTCTTAAAAACCTCCCATTATGGAGCACCCAGAACTTCTGAAAGCAAGCCGTTCTACTGGTTAATTGTTCTCAGACCACAGGGTGTTTTGCACTCTTTGAAATAAATCTAAGTCCTGTATTTATGTGAATCCTGCAACTTGCATATCTATACTTTGCAAAATTCACTTTCTATGTATTATAGAAAGTAAGATTGGCATATAGGCTTCACATTTTTTCCAAGCCCCACCACACATGTATGGACCACTCTCTGACCCTAGTTTTTTAGTCAAGGAAGATCAATATTGTCCAAATCACAGACCCCTGCCATACATTCTCTCTCTCGTTGAGTTCAGAAATGGATGTTAAAAGTCTAGGTCAGATTTCTCCTCCTGCCTCTCTTGGTCTTTGGAGTTGGTTCTTTCAGACACTGGAACACTTCAAAAACAGAATCCCAGTCCTCCTTCCTCTCCATCACACTCATGACTTGGGAGGAGATTCCCTTGTTATCCACATCATTATTGAAGCTGAGATGTACAGCTTTTTTTAGAAGCTCCAGGCATTGTGTGGCATGCTGAGAGCTATTTTCTAAAAGTGAGTGGGACTAGGAACTGAAGGGGGTCCAGCTTGGGAGGCTGGACCCATTTGCTCTGATGGAGCTTAGAAGGCTCCCAAGCAAGTGATGGGTGGGATGGTCTGAAGCTTACAGGATGCACTTTTTCACATTTATTTTAAAGAGGGTGGGTGGGTGTATGTATTTACCAAGCAAATACTATAGCATAACCAGATCATTCTGGGTCATTCCAGTAGAGATAATGGATATTGGTCATAAGCATCCTAACCCACTTACCCTCCCAAGCTATTTTCGCTGTTATGTCATACAGCCTTGTTTGCCATTCACAAACCATTCCAGTTCAGCATTAATTAATGGCGCTGCAGAGGGAAAAACCAAGGCTAAGAAATAATAGGCTGAGTATGCCAAAAGGGGAAACAACAAATCCCAGAACAATGAGGATTAATGAGTCTATTGCATTCCTCAGAGTATCGGAGAAGCCTAAGCTATACATGCCCCGTAATATATCTGCTTGATTTGAACATAATACAAACTGATTGTAAAGGTGTGTTAATTGGCATGTTCAGAACATGCCCATTATTTCAAGGTAGAAATAGCCACTGGAAATCTTTAACAAACGAAGTTGCAACTGCCCTGTCTTCAGTTTTATCAGGTATTGCGGAAGTATATTTAGGCTTATCCTTGCACCTACAAGACAGCTTTTGATGTCCAAATGCAAAAGTAAGTTGGAATGACAGTATCTGCAAAGCCCTCGGATTCTCTCGCCTCTGGGGGCAGAGGCATTTTCACCAGCTACATCAGCCCAGACAGATATCAGTTACATTCCCCAAACACAGAATAGAATTCTGCATTTGGCAATAACATTCTACTGATTCGCCAGGGGTGTAAAGTGAACTGGTGGGAAGTATGCAGAACCATGTTTCCAAGTGCACAGAGCACCCCCAGACTGGAGGCTTCTGGTACTAATCAATTGTTGCTACACACAAAAATACCTCAGGTGTTTTAGATGCTCAGCTCAATGGATGGAAAGTTGCAGACTGTAGTCCAGTGTTTCTCAACCTTAGCTACTTTAAAATATGTGGACTTCCAACTCCCCAAAATCCGCAACCAGCAATACTAGCTGGGGATTTCGGGGAGCTGAAGTTCACACATTTTACAGATGCTAAGGTTGGGAAACGCTACCGTGTAAATAAAGGGCTAGGCCTACATCAGATGTTTTTCTCTGACCACAGACTCAATCTGAAGGAGAGTTTTAGCTGGGCTTGAATTCAGGTAGAGCTCTCAACTTGATCCATTTCAAACAGAAGATCAGGTTGTTGTTGTTGTTGTTTAAAAAAAAACCAGTTTGCAGTTTCTGATGCATTCAGTAAAATATCTGAAGGGAGAAAAAGTAAACCACCCTTTGGCTGCTTTCCTACTTGATCAGCCTGTGCACATTCTGCAATATTTCACATACACAAGGAAGGACATAGACATAAAGCTATATGGATAGGAGAACAAAGATGCAGCCTCCCCCTTTAGTCTTTTTAAAAGTTGGGGGTAAAGTGCTTTTTATTTCAAGTTATTGCTAAAATGTTTATTCGTTTTCAGGGAAAGTGCATTTTAGTGCAATTTTTCATCTATCCATCTATGAGAGCGAATAGCATGGTGCCCAACAGATTAGTGCAGCAGACAGCACATGTCAAAGCCATTAAAAAGTTGAAGTTCACTTACACTTGTGATGTTTATAAAATTCAAATAGCAATGGAAGAAACAGGGGAAAAGAGTTGGGGTGAGTGGGTTATGACAGCATCATAGGGATGCTCTGTATAAAATGAGCAAGCAAAGATTCCTCCTATGGGCGGCTCCAGCCTTTATGCCCCTGCCTATTAAGTCCCCAACTCTTCTTATTCCAGGTTCCAAAAACAGATCTGAGAATGCAAAGAAAGGAAGAAATCAATTATAATAATCTCTCCTTTTTTTATTTGTGGGAGCTTGGGAAAGAGACTTCCAATGGAGGTGAATCCCATTGGAAAACGCAGCTGGCTGCCTTTTTAACAAGTTGCAGTTCTATAGAGGGCAATATAAAAGCTCCTCAGGTAAGGATGGGTAATCCGCAGTCTTTTAGATGCCATTTGGGATTTATTACAAGCATTGTATTCCAAAACACCTGTGGATTTTTCTAAATTAATCGGGGAGGGAAATGGAACTCTGGTTATATTGCAGAAAATCAAGAATTTCATTCACTGGTTAATCTTTATCTAGTTAAGGATTTCAGTGGCTACATTATTTCTGACCAAGATATTTGCCTCCAACACCACCCCATAAAAGTGGCTGGTGGTGAGCTGTTCGTTTGAAGAATTACCTTGGGTGCCAATACATTCTTATTCGTTAGTCAATTGCATTACCAAGAGGCCAAGACCCTGTCTGTTCCTCATTCAGCCTGTCCTAAATAATCCAGGCTCCAGTCTTTGAATGCTCAAGAGAATTATATAAAACCATTTTGGTTTGCAGAAGGATGGAGAGTGGATGGGGAATGTGGACCACCAGATTCCATTTCCAGACGATGCCAATGTGCTTGGCACCCAATGGGGGGGGGCAGTTCCACTAAACCTGTGTCATGGCATACATCGCAGCTGCTCCCAAATTGATTTGTGACAGTGAAGTATTTTGGAAGTGCATTCAGCCATAGAGGCCAATAAATGACACCTTCTCTAGAAAACATACATAGTTCGCACACCGTTCTTTCCAAAGCCATTGGACAGAAGGACTTGCTTGGACTAAAATTATGGAATGTGCACAGTTCATTGTATCTCTCCTTTGATGCTAGTGAGCAAAATGCAGACAGCAAAGTATACAAAGGTTCCCTTCAGCTGGCCTCTGGGTTCAGTAGCTGCTGGTGTAGGTTCTCATGGTTCTGGTGTTGCCTCCTCCTCAAGTTGGCATCAAAATTAAACCAGCTCTTCAACAACAACAACAACAAAGGAGGGGGGGGACCAAGAAGCAACAGGAATGCTGTCTCTAAATCCAGCTCCATACTGGAGCCTGGCCCTCGTTTTCTCAGGGACTCCCCTGGTTTCCTCATTTTCTCAGGGACTCCTCTGGTTCAGAAGCTCTCAAAAAAAAAAAACAAGCAAATAAGAGTGTCCTAAACCAACAAGCAGACCATTGTGTTCTGATCATGCTAAGGAAGTCTATGGTAGCTCAAGGAAGGAGAAGTAGTATTCATTTGAGTTCACCAACCAGCAGCAGGAGAAATGAGACATGGGCATCTGCGTTGCCCCTTGGTGGGCTTCAGAAGGAGTGGAGCAAAAGGCATATACGTCTCCACCACCCAAGGAGGCTGTGAACAGATCCTGGTAACCTTTCACACCCAATTCCTCTTTGGACAAAGAAAGCAGAACTCACAGAAGGGTCTTAGCAAGAAATGTCAGACATAGAAGGTATTCTGACTCTGGCTGAAAGCATGCAGCATCTTACAAGATGTCTTGCTCCACGAAATTTATACTTAGATCTGCACCTTATGAAACACTTCTCCAGCTGGCTGGAACTGATGTGGGTAGCAGGAGAAAGTAAGCCCCCCCAAAGAAAAAAATCTGGCAGTCACTATAACCTAAATGCTGCCTAACGGAGGGGATGATGAATCACTGCCTCGCGCATGACTATGGCTATGTACACTATGAAAATGAAAGCTGTGCTCGTGAACCAGAATCAGGCATCAGTACCAGTGCCAAGCTTGCCACCTGTTGTCACAACATACCCCAAACGGGAAACACAACGATGCACAATGCACAGAGATTCTGCTGCTCTGTAGGGTCTCGTTCTAGGTGTTTCCTCTGACTCTGTAAGGAAATGGCCCAGTAGCTACCAGCTGCCTTTTGCTCTCGTCTTGTTTACCACCCAATTTCCAAATCCAGTGACTGGTCTATAGTCCCCATAAGCCACAACTCCTAAGTGCAACATGCCTCTGACTCATTCCATTTTACCCCACAGTCCAAATTGCACAATTATCCTACATCTTGAACTAATCAAAATCTAACGGACAAAACCATCCCAAAACTATTATTTTCCTTCTTCCCGCAGCTCTCCCCCGCCCCACCCGCACCCAAAATGCCTTGATAAAACTCTTTACATCTCTTTGGCAACAATAACTTAAATCTGCCACTCTGTTAGGGCAGGTGATACAATAATGGGTAAACTTTGTACAAAAATAGTCTCAGTGGCAGTTTGATCTGCTTTTGCGATGGGTCTGCCGGGCATTTTTTTTCCTGCAGCTGAAGCGTGACAAAGGAAGTTTTTTTTGGGGGAAACCCACCCCTAAGACTTGGTATTCCTCCCACATTCCCAGCAGGTCACATCATGGGTCTCTAGGAGGCACTCCCCAAATAATGCCATAGTAGAGAAAGGATGAAGATGTCAGAAAATGGGAAGGTAGCATTTGATAGGTCTCAGCACCACATTTAACAAAACATTTAAGTAAGTTTGCTTTTTTTAATTCCTGTACTCCCATTTCACCTCCTGGAATTCAGCCTGCTCTCTCAAGGCTAAGGAGGAGAAATGAGAAGTGCTGAAGGCCATCCAGGCACCACTTCCAGGCTGCTCATATTGATCCTGCCCATAACAGAAGGCAAAGTCTTCAGCTGAATACCTGGGACTAGACTATGTTTCTCAAAAGGAGGCAGGTGGGGACAATTTTGAGTTCTGCAACCATGATGCAGCTGAGTGACAGCAACCCAGGCTCAGTGAAAAACATAAGCAAAAGGGGGAGAATGGCTGCCGAGACCAGGAATCTTCCCTACTCAAGACATTAAATGTGACCTTCACTTCAGCTGGCTCCCCTACCTGTTTCAGTTGTTTGGCCTACACTTGTCTCTGGCTCTTCCGGTAACTGATTGTATCCCCTGAACCATCAACTCCACCTGATATTTGGACACAGCACACTGAAGAAAGGACAGGGAGAGCTTGCCCCCTGTGGCAAGACAAGTACCGGTGCTTGAGGATCCACCTGAAGCATGTTGGAATGGCACAAGGCTACGTGCTCTCTCTCAATATCCCCTATGGGGTGTGGAAAGGAGACACGATAAGCTCACAGAACAGGCAGAGGGAGGATGTCTCAGGGCAGTGCCCCAACTGGGGAAGTCAGTGTGGGTCAGAACATCAAGAGGCATGAGCTAGGAATATTACAATGGCTTATGTGGCAATGTTAGCAAGGTCACAGATCTACCCTTTAAATGCTATAGGTTCTATATGTCTATATGTGTCTATTTGTACACAAACGCTTTCCCGAGTGTGTGCGCACGCGCACACACACACGCACACACACACACACTCATGTTTGCACAGCCATCGCAAACCACCTCATGGTAAGGTGGCTCCAGCCCAGCGGCAGTCAAAATCTGTCCAATAATATCTGAATGAGGCCCTGCAGAGTTCTGCTCCAGCCAGCTCCTGGGCCCCATCCGTGCTCATGTCCCCTGGTGCAGAAACTGTGCCGTGGGGGCAAAGTAGGAAGTCCAAAAGGGAGAGATAGCCAAGTTCACTCTCTGTTGCCATTTTCACTGTTGCCTAGAAAAGGGAAAGAAGCTGTTAGAAATCGCAGCCACAGAACTAGAGGCCTCGGAGGCCCTTTTCTTAGCTTTCCCAACACATCTGGTCTCCTCCAGATGCCTTAGGACTGTAAGTCACAGACGGTTTGAATTCAGTTCATGACCTATGGACAGACGCTTAATTGTGTGTCTGTAAAAGGGATTCACAACATCCACAGGCAAGTCATCTACCTTCCCAAGGATTTGTGCCAGCCTGGTTTCTATACGAATGAGAAATATTATATTTTTTAGTTCAATTTTTATCCTGCCTTTATTTTACAGGTAACTCAAGGCAGTTAACATACAGTACCTAATACTCTTTTCCCCTACTATTTCTTCACAACAACCAGGAAGGTTGTTGGTGAGGTGGGTTGTGCTAAGAAAGAGGGACTGGGCTCACTCAGCTAGCTTTTGGGTTTAAGCTGGGACTAGAACTGACTTTCCTAATTTCTAAGCCAGCACTTTAACCACCACACCAAACTAGTGGAAAGAGAAACTTAGGTAGTATGGAAGAAGGATCCTAAACCTCCTACTGTCATACGAATGATTGGCTCTGGATTATGAAAACGTAAACCTCCATACTCCCACTAAAAAAGACCATCATAAATCAAGTTCCCTTGAGACTTCCGGTGTGACATCAGAGTAAATGGCTGGAGGGAAGTAGAGCTCTCTTTTCCCTTGAAGCGTCTACAGAGTCGTGTGGTGGAAATTGGCCATTATCTTCCCCATAGAGGACGATAAAGAAAAGGGGATTTCCCAGCACATGCAGGGAAAGCACAATCCCCGTGGGATGTGCAGGTTTTAGGATCCCCTGGGGTGCCGACTCTTGGTGAGGACGGCCGAGAGGCCTGTCCATGCAGCTCTGACACAGTGCAAAAGGAGGAAGTAACGATAGTGGACTTATAATTGTTGGTGGAACAGAGAGACTTCCAAACTTCTGGAAAAAAAAGATTGCACCCCAATAGAGAAGGAGAAAATTTGAGGCATTCGATTGGGAAGAAGTGGCATAAGAAGAAAGGAGCTGATTGAGAACAGCACGTAAGCAAGTGAAAGAGACTGGAGTGACTGTGTAAGATATGGGGGTGGACGACCGGAAAAATTTGAACTTAAAAGTTGGAGTGACGAAGATCGGGAAAAATCTCTGAATAGACTGTATTGCTAGAGACATAGCAAGACTGAGGGAGAAAAAGTCCGGGACAAAGTGGAGTGGAAAGGTGAGAATCGAAGTGGTGTGGCGGCAGCGTGTTGGACATTGTGGATAGAAGGAGAGCGTCGGGCCATAATATAGTTGAGCTGACGATTTGATGGCGGAGAATAAAATAAAATAAACGATGGACTGAGACGTGCCGATCCGGAAAGAGAGAACAATAGTGAGGAAGCGCGTGACTAATAGGAGAGAACTTGATTGGAAGTGAGCGTGATTAATGGGATCGGGAGGAAAAACACCTGGAAGAGAGAGGACCCTCAGTTAAAAAAGGAGTGATCAACAACGAAACTGAGCCGATATGGAGAGTCGGTGGTGAATGGGTGAAAGGGTGGTGTGAACGAAGAAAAGACGAAGTGGATCGACACGAGCAGAGCGGAGTGGCTTGTGGTGATGATACTGGCGGAGAGGAGCGACTGGAATGAAGGCGCCCGCAGTGAGAAAGGACATGGAAAAGAAAGCAGATTGAAAGTAGAAGAAAGAGGGGGAAGTAACAGAGTAAATTGGCAAGATTAGTAAGTGGAGAAAGTCATAGAGTGCGAAGCCAAAAGGAGGAAAGAGGAGGAGGGAAGAGGGAAGAGCATGGTGCAGAGATGGGGATAGAGAAGGGAGAATGGACGGAGTAGGAAGAGAAAATGGAGGAGCAGAGAGAAAAGGAACGGGCACTGAAGAGAAAGTGAAGAAGAAAATTAGTGGAGGGGAAGAAAGAGTGCCAGAGCGAGAGTGAGGGAGGAAACAAAGAAAAACGCTGTTAAGGGAGTCTCGAGAGGGCTCAACAACAATCGCCATTTAAGGGGAAACTGAAGGTTCAACGAGAGAGAATAAAGGGAGACACACAGTGGAGGAAACTGG
>JANHGC010002267.1:1009659-1020249 GCA_027560395.1 Boaedon fuliginosus | reverse complement strand
AAGAAGAAGAAGAAGAAGAAGAAGAAGAAGAAGAAGAAGAAGAAGAAGAAGAAGAAGAAGTGTGAACGAGCTTGTGCTCTCTAAAAACACTGGATGTCCAGGATGTCCAGGCAATCTCTGAGATCTCTGTGAATTTAGTCCCCATATATATGGAGAATGTAAAGTTTAGACACTCGGTCATTCATATACAGCACCAAAATTGCATATTTATCTATGTATTTGTATGTGGCTCTTAATAGTTCAGAGGAGCTAATACCGTAATGCCATTTCTACCATGTCCCCCATTCCATCCCACTATTTGATACCATCTTTTTGTATGAAAGGACATGTACCGTTACTGAAGGATAAGAATATGCAGTGGGATAACCATGCAGATCTTTAGTAGAAGAAAAAAATATTTTTTTAAAGCCTAAGATTTTTATTGTGATAGAAATACTTGGTGGGGGTGGATTCTGCGCTACAGAAGCTTGCATCTTTAAAATGGTGTTAGTATTCCAAGTCCCAAAGAGCACTGAGCTGTTTGGGCACAAAAATGCTGCCCTCCCACTTCTTTTTTAATTAGCTTGAATCTGCATGTGTCAATGGGGCTGTGGGAATAACTTTGATGAAGAGGAGTAAGACAAGAGAACAGCCAAGACAACGATGAAATAAGAGAAATCTGAACCCACAGCAGGAATGGAGTTAGAGAAAACAGGTCAGACTGCCCCCCCCCTTGTTCTCTTTGGGAGAAAGGCAGGGAAGGGGAGGCACCTTCAGAGTTGCAAGATTCCATTAATGTGACCCTATAATAAAAATAGTTTTAATATTCATGATTTTGCCATTCATGTTTGGCCTATCGCAGTGATGGCGAACCTTTATGGCACCGAGTGCCCAAATCGGAACGCACGTGAACATGTGCGTACTGGAGCACCGGAAACCCAAAGACCAGCTGGCCAGTGTCCACATGCCTGTTGTTCGGCCGTTTTTGGGGTCGTTTTCAGGTTGTTTTTTGGGCCTTTTTCAGGCTGTTTTCAGGCCATTTTGGGGGCGTTTTTAGGCTGTATTTAGGGCTATTTTTCAGGCCAAAAACAACCAGCTGGCCAGCGCGCATGCCCAGAGAGAGGGCTCTGCATGCCACCTCTGGGACATGTGCCATAGGTTTGCCATCACGGGACTATCTCATAGGGATGACCGCATTTCATTTTGTTAGAGTGGCTATTTGTATGTGCACTTCCTCTTCTTCAAGGTTATTCTCATGGTTCATTACAGCATAATAACAATAATTAAAGGGAGGATTTCTTCCCGATAGCTGTGGGAAATTGGGCTCCTTGTTTCTTTTCGGAAGCACAAAATCTTAGGTGATAATTCCAAGATTGTCAGCAACAGAAGAATCCAAAGGTTTACTGTCTCTCTTTCCCAAACAGATGCCGTCCAGGTGTTACTTCTCTCTAAAATGGGAATCTCCGGATTTGTGGGACTTGCTGAGCATGGATTTTGGGATCTAAGGGAATTGTAGCCCTATACATCTGGACAGCATAAATGTGTCAATGCAGTTCTGCACACACAGCATGCAAATCACTGCTGCAACTATCTACAGAAAAAAAAATGTTTAATGAAGTAAGCTTCATGCTTCACTCAATTACCTGAGCGCCCAGGTTGCCTAGACATTGGCAAAGATACTTCGGTGAGAGGCAGAATATAAACTTCAGGGCCATTCTGGGTGGCTGGTGAGCCTTGAGCTGAGAATTCACTAGGATATTCCTCCCCGTCGGCATTACTGAATTCCTGGGGCAAAAAAAGGAGAATAAAAGTGTAGAAAGGGGCAATAGAGCAATGCTAAGAATGTGGAGAGGAGAAGGTTTGAGACATGCATTTGGTCATCTCTAGACACATAATCCTCCTCTCTCGACGGAAGGATTATGGCAATAAAGCATGCAAAGCAACTTTGACTCATTCAAGCAGCCTTCTCCAACCAGCTGGATTCCAGTTGTTGGATTGCAATCCCTAAAAATCCCAGCTATTTCAATAGTAACTGGGAACTGGGGAAGTTGTGTAACTAACATCGGGAAGGATTGGACTGATAAAGGCTGCTTTGAAATATCATCCTCACTACCACCAGCAGTTATGTTTTCACACACGGATGACCTTTTATAGATATTCCACAGCAGTACACAAATATGAAAAGGACTGTAGCTCAGCGACCGAGCACGAATTCTGCATGCAAAGAACCCCTGGCTCAGTGCTTGCTATCTGCAGAGAAAGCTGGGGATGACCCTTTGCCTGAAATATTGATTAAATCCCAAACCGTATGGACCAATGGGCTAATCCAATGCATGGCAATTTACTCTGTTCTTAAATACACATGAAAAAGGTGCAAAGAACTCATCTCCATTCTTTCCCACACGCAACCAATGTGTGAATAATCACATTGAAGGGAAAGAAAAACAATGTTACTTCACTGCCATACAGCACTAGCAGAGGAATCTGTGCCCGCGCCGTTGTGTTACACCCTTGTGAGAAGAGCTGAATCTACAGTCCTCACATGTGGACTAGTGTAACAGCGTTATAACCATCCTATTTTTCTCCCATAATGTGGTTTAACGAATACCCATAACAGACTGGGGAAAGAGCCCAATGGACAGATACACCTCACTCAGTCCGACTACACGGATCGAGCTGCTTGAAATGGAATCGTAGAGCGCACACTTTTCAGTAGTAGCAAACCATTTGTGTGAAGTGAAGCCGATCCCACGCACCCTTTGGGCAGGCTAAGGATCACTACTGCAACCCAAAGGCTCAGTGCGCTACTTCATTGCTCCTGGGGGAAAGGAGGGAACCATGTGGAGAGCTGATTCACACAAAGGGTTTCCCATCTGTGCAATTCCATTTCAGATAACCACCTCCAAAGCGGGAGGAAGTATGCAAACCACGACAGAGGCACATAAAGTATACAATCACTCTTTCCCATCCAGCTGCAAACATGCCCCATTACAATTGGGGGGTAACAGAGACAGCCGTGCACTCAGTCACTCTTTTTTCTTCTTCTTTTTTTAAAAATAATCTTTCCACCCACAGATCTATGCATGTGGGCCGGGGGAGAATGCAGTGCGGGGTTCAGGACGAAGCCCAAGGCAATAAGATTCGGATGTATTTCATGACAGCCAATTTCAAATTTGCTCCAAAAGAAAAAAAAGATGATCCGTGGAGACAAAGGTTTGAAAGAGAGGACAAAAGCAAACTAAAGACAGTATTCCCTGCCCAGACACCTTGCAGGTCCTCGGGGCAAGGTCATAGCCAGGGCTACTGATCCAGCCCCTGCCCCAGCCTCACCTTTGCATGGGGAAGTAAGCAGACTTCAAGGGACCCAAATGCAGAGCAACAACCCATCTAGGAGCCTTCTCCTGATGCCACTTCCCTTTATTTTTTCCAGGACTCCCAACTGCACCTCACGATATAGTGCAACCCCAGGAAGTTGCTTTCCCTAAAAGTTTATAAACTTTTCCTGAACAAGGACCCCCACTCACTCCATAGTGGAAGAGACCTTTAAACCCACACAAGAGCAGGATTAGAAAGGTACCTGCATAACCGACCCAAACAGTTCAATGCATAATAAATGAAGTTTCTCTATAATAACCAAGTTCCTGGAAGCCAAATCCAGGCCTAAGCCTCTATACGTTTCAGAAAGAGTGAAAATGCATCTTGCATTCACACATTTTGTCTCACGATACTTCTCTAGGGAAAGTCTGGGAACTTGTGTACACTTTAGTATCTTCTACTAAGTAAGATGAAGTAGCAGATCACGGGAAGGATTTTTCTCTGCCCAAAACCCATGAGGAATGCTGTTGATCACACCTAGATGTGCAAGAATCTGACCTGGATAAGATGGTCTCCTATGCTCCCATTCATCTGCTTCTGCCTCTGGCTTGCAAAAGCTCATTAGGCCTTTTTTATTTCTATCACACTGACAGACAGCCATCCCCTGCTGTGCTCTGAGACTTGCTTCTCAGCAAGCCCCTGCCACAAGGCTTTAGTCTGATGTCCCAGCCCACATCTCCTCCTTACCCCACTGAATGCCCTCCTGCTGCAACCCCTGCTGCTGAGATTGCTTGACTCATGCTTCTCGTGTCTGACACATGAATGCACCACATCGTTCCTCTGACTCTTAATTTCTGGCTGTACTTTTATATTCCAGGGCAGGCCAGCTGTTTCTTCAGGACTATTCTGATCGGAACCTAATGGTAAAAGCAGGTTCCAGCTTTGTCTTCATATTGAGCATTATTTCCTTCTCTGTTGTGGCTCGGCAGTGTGCTGTGGATCTGGCAGCCGATTCTGACTCGGAGGGAGACCTGGAGCCAGAGTCGGATGGAAGGGAGGAACCGGCTGCTGATACTGTGTCTGTGGTTGGGCCGTCCACTAGTTATCAGGAGGCCTAAGATTCTGATAGCAGTGAAGATGCCTTGATTAACGCAAGAACACAGAGGTTAATTAGAAGGCAGCAGCAGCAGCAAAGGAAGGGAAAAGGCTGACTGGTAATTGGCCACACCCCATAGGACTTAGAAGGGGTGTGGTTGGGAACGGACCCTTGCAGAGAACAACTCGTTGGATTCATATTGCGTATTTCTGGTTGGTATTTGGAAGATTCTGGTCTTGTGTGTGTCTGGAAGAAGTCTCTGCTTGTAGTCTGAACTCTGAATATTCTGTTAAGTATTCTGATTAATTACCATGTCAACCTTATCTCGCAGTTTTAGCAGTTTGCCCAAGTGGTTGGCAGCCTGCTGGAGAACTGGGATTGCTGTTCTAAACAAAGAATCTCAGAAAGGCTTGTGTCTGTTTGTTGGTGCCTTAAAAGACTCTGGAGCTTTAAGACCCAGCTGTAAAGCGTGGGTTCAGGTTGTGGGACACAACATTCTCCTTGCAAACAACAGGACATGTTACTGTAACCTTCCCCAGCCTGGTTAACTAGATGACAAACTCCAGAAATCCCAGCTATGTATCCAGAAGCCACCAGGATGGCAAAAGCTGTGTTAATGTCATGGACTCGACAGAAGACTTTGTCTTATGTGCTGCTATGCCATAGGTAGCCAGAGAGATTTGGACCTGCCCCTGAACTTACCTTGAAGCCAATGCCCCCTTTCTTGCAGCACAGACAGGCCAACATGAGGAAGATGAAGGTGAAGAGCCCTGAGAAGGAAACGGCTGCCACCACCAGAGAGGAAGACCAGGAGAGCTCACTCAAGGGAGTGCCATCTGTAGGGAGATAAGGAAGTGGGAGAAGATGAGAAAGGAAGGTTCAGAAAAGATTGATGGGAGGAGGACCAAACATTTGCAAATCAAAGCCAGAGAGAATGCAGCTGGGACAGAGCCCAGCAGGAAGCCCCTAGTCTACATCTTGCACAGCTTTAGTTCGCTTTTCTTGCAGACACAAAGCCAAGTTTGGAAATCAGATTCCCTCTTGCTGTATCCCTGCTCTCTTACACCCACTTGTCTCTGACGAATCCACTGTCCTTCGAATCTTACTAGCAAGAAAAGGAAAGATGCTGTTCTGTTCTCCCAACTGTTTAAATCCAGAGACACAGAAAAAGCAAAGAGCCAGCCTGGCTTTTTCATCTATGAAGAGAACAAGACTTGTCAACGATCTCATGGTCTCCCAGCTTGGATAGGCATGGAATCTCTGCAAGACAGAAATCCTGCCACATCATGTGGTTTATTCATGCAGCAGTAATTATGGATACTGATGACTTAACGCTATCAAGTCACTGAGTAACCTTATCTCCCACTTCCCACAGCTCTGATGACTCCCGTCTGCACTTCCCTGATTTGTAATTGTTATTTGTATAGATACAGCCTAGGTATACTTCATAGCCTGAATACATAGGGAGTCCAATGGCCATCATTTTGTTAATATGCACATTGCTAAAAAGCAACACATTCAGAAAACACAGAGGGCCCATTTCAAATTTTTTGCCAGCCAACTGGCTGGCTGACTGAGCAATGGCTTTGAACAAAGGCCCTGCTTCAGGAGAAAAAAAATGTGGCTCCCGTTAAACTTAAGAGTGGTTTTCCTTCTGAAACATGATTTTTTGAGGAAATTGCACAGATTTCCAAAGGAGGGAAAAAAATGGGCGCACATGCTCTGTCACTATGTCCACTTCTTTTAAAGAAGGACATGCATCCTGGCTTTCAAAAGACCAAAGAGGAGATGAGAAAACAGAGGAGATAAAAATTAACCTCACAGCATGGGAGAAAGGGAAGGTCAGTAAGCAGCAGAAAGATTAAAGGCAGCCCAATCACAGTGTCCAGAAAGCTCTGTAATGCAAAATAATTAACCTGGCATTTAAAGTAATTGATATAGTGCCAAGAGAATGATTGAACTGGTTGCTCCATGAGTTGATAAATAAGTCCACTGAATGTAAGGAAAATATGGGTGGGGTGTCATTATAGCATGCTTAAATGGGAGGATGAAGGATGTTAGAAAAATGAGATGGTCATTGCCATTGCTTTGTGGTGAAGGTAAAGACTTGACACATATCTATTTATCTATTTATTACATATAAAAATAATAAAGATATCTACAAAGCTAATCCTAGCTCTGTATCTTCATTGCAGTCATGTAGCCACATGACTGCTCTCTTCAAGGTGCAGGCAAGATGAGACAGAAGGTGAGAGCACGATGCTCTCAGGAGAACTTTTTGCTCCTTCCTTTCCTGAGGGTGGTAGAGGGAGGAGATCAGGTAAACTCCCCCTCTTCTGGGTAACACAGCACACCATGGCACAGAAATATTCTGACAAAGGTTATAGTGTAAGTGAAAACTCTTCACAGGCTTTAGGCATAATTAAACAATACAGTAGGTGCTACAACACATGCACAATCATAAATGTTTGTGCACCTTCCTCCGGCGACGCTTGCCAAAATATTTCCCAACTTAAAACCAAACTGTTGGAAATGTGGGCACATCCAAGGGACACGTTATCATATGTGGTGGCTATGTCCGGTAGCGAAAAAGTATTGGACCAAGTTAGAAAATTACTGGAGGAAGTGCTAGACTTGCAGGTAGAAATGAAACCAGAAATGTTTCTATTAGGGATCATGCCAAGAGATCACAAAAACTTAATGAAATCTATAACATATTTATTTATACATATAATCACTGCAGCAAGAATGTGACTTGCACAAAACTGAAAACAAGAGACGATCCCAACAGAAGAGAGATTAATTAATAAAATTCTAAACTGTACGGAATCCGACAGATTAGCAATGAAATTAAAGGATCAAGATGACACAGAATTTTACAATGTCTGGGATCTATGGTATAAATGGATAGACAGATGAAATAAAAACAAGGAATAGGAAGGGAAAATATATGCTCTATGATGAATATATGATTTATGATGAATACAAGTTTTAACAAATACGATTTATAAAGGAGATTAACTGTATATAAATATAGAGATAAATTATATTAAGAGTATACAAATAAAGGTCTGAAAAGATGTACATGATGATGGAATGTGTTTTTTTTTCTTTTTAAAAAAAAAATAAAAAAATTATTTTAAAAAAATGTTTTACTCTATCTTAATTCCACATATACGTAAAAAATGAACCCTTCTTGTGACAGCATTACCATAGTAATGAACATCTCTTGCCACCTTGCTTATCCTCAGTGGTGGAAATTTTAACTTTTCTGCAAGAAAGCACCCTTGCTTCTGTCAGCCAAGGGAGAAGCCCAGGGGCATAAGAACTACATGCCATGGCTGGCACTCTTCCTTCTGGGGCCAGAAACTGGCAACTCATTTCCATATAGCTATTTGTAATACAGCAGGTGCATGAGCAATCTGCTGCTATGGTCTCCGATAGTTCTTTGCCAGGGACAGGGAAAATATAAAATTCTTCCGCAAAGTCAACACAAAGTTGTGTTTAAGGCGCTAATCCTGCAAGATATTTACATTGTACACCCAAAGAGAAAGAAGGGCACATGCATTTTGAACTAGAAAATATTTAGATGCCCAGGCCACAAGGAAAGTGAGATTCTTCTGCCCCATGGCCTAGATGGGGGTCTCCCAGTTAGGAACTGAAAACGCCTCTGTGATTGGATGAAGATCTTAAAAGGGAACAATTGCAGCAGGGTGGTTTTACTCCCTCATCCCTAATTTATGGCCCACTGGGATAATTTAATTTTAATAGATGGCTCTAATTTAGCTCTAGCAAGTATCAAGCCCCTCTGAAGCCTTGCAGCTGCTCTTTCAAAGGGAGGTCAACTCAGGGGTAAATTAATGACACAAAAGATATTGCATGCTGAGTGGGAAGTGACAAGCACAGCTGGAAATGTCTGAAACAGCAGGCTGTTTTTGAAGGGGACATCCCAGAAGCTAGGTTCATGATTCCGAGAAGAAAGGAATATACCACATTGACTAACCTAATGTAAAACTGGTTGTTCTAGTGGGCAGGACAAAGAGTACAAAGTCATTAGTTGAATGGAATAGAGAGAAAGAGAGCCACTTATCTCTGCCTGACCTCACGGCTGATCTCTATACTTTTACAAGTCCTGCCATAAGAGATTGTAGCCCTTTAAAATGGAAGAGTCAGGATTAAGGGTTAGGGTTAGGATTTAATTATATAGCTCCCTGCTTTTGGAAAACCAGCATTATCAGGAACAGCAATAACAGTAGCCCACTCTTGTAGTCCCTTCCTGACAACCTGTGCAGTGAGATATTGTACCCCATGTTCTTCTGAGTATGTAGGGCAGCAGCTCAGTACAAGAGAATAGAGATGCCCTTCTGGGGTCTGAACAGGTAGCCCTTGTGACTCATTTTGCAGTTATAATTCCAACTGAAAAAAAAACACTTTACAATCAACCCTCACATTTATGACCTTCAGAGGTTTGTAAAGCAAAGTTGATGGTCATAACAATCACTTAGTGATTGCTTCACTTAATAACTGAGTTGCCAGTCCCCCACTGTGGTCATTAAATGAGCAAAACCTGTAGTGGAAAAAAAAATAAACAGAATGGAGGCTGCATCCCTCTTCCGCCCCATCTTTTAAATATGACAGGGCAAAGCAATTTATTTTCTTTGCCTAATCCCATCAGACCCAAATTAACCCTTTCTGCTAAACCAAAGAGCCCATTCCTTACAAGGGACTTGCAACCTGGAGTAATCCCAAACCCCATCCCATCCTCAATCAGTTGAAGACCTCGACATCCCATCTCCTTTACAATGAATTGCCTCAACTCTGCTCCCTCTTGAAATGCCCATTTTGCCTAACAATAGAATTCACCCCAGCTACTCCCTGTCAACAAAGGACCTGCCTACCTTTCCCAAACCAACCAGTCAATCAGATCCCTAAGATTTCCTACCTTAGAGCCCTAAACTACTACCATTTCCCTGAAAATACAACCTCCCCTGAAAGTAAGACCTAGTTTGATTTTTATTTTGATTTTTCCCACGTGTGCCCAATATACATGTGCCCCTAATAGGTTACTCAGTGGATGACATCCCCTGAAAATAAGACCTGGTGCCTTTTTTGGTGGCCAAAAAATATAAGACAGGGTCTTTACTTTCGGGAAAACACGGTAGCATTTTTGTTCCCTGAAGCAATGATGCCACTAACTTTGTTATGCTGTTTTAAATGTTTTAGGAGATCTTTTATATGTATGATAAGTGCACTAGCAATGCTTTTTCAATAATAAAGTGATACCCAAATATAATATCAGTTGAAGAGAAAATCAGAAAAGTCCAGGATAATGTTTCAATAATTTCACTGAAGTTTAAAAATAGAAAGAAAAACTAATACAAACTAAAAAAAATACCAAAAAAGAAAAGAAGGTAAAGAGAAAAATATATATAAATAAATGACTTCCCTCTTCATCAAGGAATGTAAAAACAATTTAATAACTTGTTATCTTCTCCAACATTTCAATCTAAGTTCTCTTCATCATGTAGCATATCATAGCATAGCATAGCATAGCATAGCATAGCATAGCATAGCATAGCATAGCATATAGTATAATATATTAACAGAATTGGAAGGGACCTTGTAGGTCATCAAGTCCAACCCCCTTCCCAAGCAGGAGATGGTTTTAATCATTCTCGGGAATTGAACTGCAGAGCTGCCAAATTTAGTGGTACGCAAGCCCAGCATCTTACCACGTGGTGCCACCGTCTTGTTACAAGACTTCTTTTTAAAACTTCTTTTTAAATGAGGCCTTGCTTCTGAAAACTGAAAACTTTCCGCAATCCTATTACATTTCCTTTAATGTCTAGATGAAGATTTGCAACCTGTGGTCCTTGGATTGCATGTAATTCAGCATAATTGACATTTTTACATTTTATTACCCTTCCCCAAACCATATTAACAAACAAATTGAAGTAGTGGTGGGAAATCCCATATCATATGCATAAATGTACATCATGTTACACTTTCAAAATAATAAAGTTGACAGTGAGATTTAAAAAAAAAATACTGATATGTCCATTAAGTTTGGAAAAAAAAATATTTTGTTGAATTAATTTCATTTGAAGAATGTTTAATATTCCTTAAGCCCTTTAACTATTGATTTTCCTCTTGAGCAGGGGCTTGGACCAACTCTGTTATTCTCTTATTATTCTGTTGTT
>JANHGC010002267.1:991917-1006281 GCA_027560395.1 Boaedon fuliginosus | reverse complement strand
GTGGAGGGGGACAAATTACAGTTATGAAGCAGCAACAAAAATAATTTTATGGTTGGGGGTCACCACAACATGAGGAATTGTATTAAAGGGTCGCGGCATTAGGAAGGTTGAGAACCACTGCTTTAGGGAATCATTTAAACTGTTTTGATTCAGGCAAGTTTAGCAATTTTAGCAATTATGACATGTTTAATGTGTGTGTTTGTGTGTGTGTACAAATTCATTTATAAATGTGTGTTTGTGTATGTGTACACACCTATTTATTTATTTTCTTATTTATTTATTTTGTTAGATTTATACCCCGCTTTTCTTCCCCTGATGGCAGGACACAAGGCGGCTAACAACAACCAAAATATAAAGTTAGAAAATTCAGAAACAATTTAAAAATACAACAATATTAAAATTAAAGCAATATCATCGAAACAACACTACATATACACTGCCTTTCATACAGAGGGAAAACAGTTAGCCCCAAGCCCACTGGCAGAGCCAGGTCTTGACGGCCCGGCGGACTTACACATCTACCGGTACAAATGACTAAATATTTTGCAACTACAACAAATGTCTTTGCTATGTTTCCATTTCTATCATTGGGATATAGCATTTGATCTGCACATATTAATTACGGATGGTCTGTAATTAATGGTCTCTCTGGGACTCTTTTCATCCTCCACAATTTTACTTCTCTTATATATGAGTTTTAATTGTGTATGCTCATTGTTTACTAATGTTTTGTACTAACAGGTACCACCCCAACAGAATCCCCTTGCCTACCTCAATCTTGATATGAAAGGACCACCTGTAGGGCAAAATGTTAGCTTGGTATCCATGGTCCATTCATTCCTTGGCCACTCTGATGAGCCTGCCAATTAGTGCCAACTGTGGTGGTAGATTCTCTGATTTGGACACATGTTCATTGGAAAGAAGACTGAGATACTCGATTCATTTCACATAGCACACAATGAGTTCTTTGCTTTACGCTGTACAAGTGAGGATTGTCGAAAGCTTTCTTCACTGTTAGCCTCTGTACGCTTGCTGAGTGTAAATAAAAGGGAAATTGGTGTTATTGCAAAGACAAATTAGCACCAGAACTGAGCTGTATTTTTAAAAATGTGCTGCTAATTGTGTCCAATTTATGCTGCAAGTCTCGCTCAAATGCAAAAGCACAAAACCAATGGAAGGTGCCAAAGCAAGCTTGCACTTTTTTTTCTTAGCAAATTATCTATGTAGTTTCACACTACAGTAAGTGCCAAAGGGTTGCAATGAGAGCTTTATCTTGGGTAATCAAATTAGCACTGCATGTTAGTAAATGGAGTTTAATTTACAATGGTTTAGCTTTCTCGCAGACTACAGTACTTGGGCTGTCCAGAAGCAGCATTTCAAGATTTCTCTTTTTACTTTTTTTTTTTTTTAAAAAAAGATTGCTGTGACTTTTTTCTTTAAATTTGAATATATATAAGTCTGCTGAAGTGAAAGAAATTAATTTTGTAACTGTTTGCCATTTTGACAGAAGCCTGGATTAAATTTTTTAGATGTGTCTAAATCTTTTAAACCAAGCCTAAATTCAACAGTCAGGTAATTATTTAAAAACTCTGATATATTTAACATTTTACTCAGTGAGTTCTTTCCTGCTCTTTTACTTTTCAATAATTATTCACCTCCAAAATTAATTAGTGCCTCCAAGCTCCATTCACAGCAATGAGAGTTTTGCATGTATCTGTATGTAGATTGCATCCTTTGTAGTAACATGGCTTGAATAGTTGTCCTAATTTGAGTGATAATGGATTAATAAGGACAATTAAACCCTGAATCAGATAATTCTCCCTCAATAATGCCTATAATAAAATAGTCATCTCTCTACCAGGCAGTAGTGAAATTTCACATTAAATATGTGGAAGCAATACATGTGATAAATTGCTGATCTATAATAATCCATTTTATATCCAGATTTAGCTTTCTGGAATTGCAGATCAGAACTGTGCCATATCCTTTATGACTTCCCCAATTTGCTGATTGATATCACTGATGTGTTCCATAATATAATCCCTTGATTATTTTTTTCCAGGAATGGCTAGGCATAGTACATTTGTTTGTACTCTAATATACTGTACAAATCCACTTCTAATTGGGACCACTAATGCCATATGATAGGATAGAGATGTACATAATTGCATTGTTAATATAGTAAATAAGAATCTTGTTGCTTCTACAATATGCAAGATGTACAAGAGCAACTACTCATTTCATACATGAGTACAAAGAATTTCTAAAACAAATTATTGCAGAGTATAATCTTAGAACAGCTCTTGAATTTATATAATGTTCGCTAACCAATGGTTGTTTCATTTTAGAGAATTATGTATCTTCTTATTAATAAATTAGCATCTTTTTAATCAATCAAAAGCATTTTACTTAATCTAACTTTCTTTCAGACTTCTTTTTTATTCTTGCTATTATTATTTTCTTTGATGTTAATAAAATTATCCCTATGGGGCATTTGCAATTTGTAGATTGTCCTTGACTTACAACCACAATGGAATCCAACATTTCCAGGCAGTTGTTACGTGAGTTTTTCTGCATTTTATGAGCTTTCTTGCCACAGTTGTTAAGTGAATCACTACAGTTCTTGAGTTAGTAACATCATTGTGAAGTGTATCTGGCTTCCCCATTGACTTTGCTTGTCAGAAGGTTGCAAAAGATGAACACATGATCCTGGGATAGTGCAACCATCATAAATACATGCCAGTTGCCAAGCACCTGAATTTTGATTACATGATTATAGGGATGCTGCAACAGTCATAAGTGTGAAAAACAGTCATAAGTCACTTGTTTCAATGCTGTTGTAGTTTCAAGTGCTCACTAAATGAATGGTTATTAGTCGAGGACTACCTGTATCAAAATAAATTAATAATCACAGATTTGCAGAAATTTTTGGAGGCATAGTTCATAGGTCACCCCAAGTTCAGGTGTAACTCTATTCTAAAAGAGTATTTTATTGGTACAAAAATAAGTGTGTATCTTGGTTTTCTACTTCTGAGAAGACTCATTCAAAGCAGCGAACAAAGTTTAAAAAAGAGTAGGAATGAAAACATTAAAAGTCTTTAAAACTGAATGTTTAATATTTCTAGAATTAAACCCTGAATTTCTTAGATACTCTTAGGGAAGGTAATTTAATTCTTTCACTGTTATGAATTCCTTTGTGTTCTCTTGGGAGAAAGAGCTAGCGGTAGTCTTCGACTTACAACAGTTACAACAGTTCATTTAGGGACTGTTCAAAATTACAACAGCACTAAAAAAAAGTGAATTATGACAGTTTTTCATACTTACAGCCATTACAGCCATTGCAGGTGATCATATGATCAAAATTCAGACGCTTGGCAACTGACTCATATTTATGATGGTTGCCTTGTCCCAGAGTCATCAGATTGCCTTTTGTGACCTTCTGACAAGCAATGTCAATGGGGAACACAGATTCACTTAACAACCAGATTACTAATTTAACAACTACAATGATTCACTTAACAACTGGGATAAGAAAAGTTGTAAAATGGGGCAAAATTCACTTAACAACTGCCTCACTTATCAATAGCTTATCAAATTTATAGGCTAACAGCAAGATGAGCAGCAAAACTCAGTAACAGGTTTGACTCTCAATTCGTACTGTGACTTAAGCTGCAACAGTGTGTACCTGCTTAAGGTAACACATCAACATAAGGTACTCCAACATGGAGTTCGGAATATGCAGTACCATGAGAAAAACTATTTGAGCTTTCCCACCAACCACACCTCATTGAGACATAACCCCTCCCATTCACACATTACCTTTTGATCATATTGCTGGAATTTTGAAGCAAAGTGGCTGATTTGCTGCAAGATTGTTTTTCTCATTTTTCACCCTGTTTGAGACAAGAGATAGTGACTGAGGATCCACCATGGGTACAAGTACCTTGGTAATTACAGTGGCATATTGGAGAAAGTGATGTGACACATATGAGCCTCAGTGGCGCAGTGATTAAATGCAGTACTGCAGACTCCCTGCTGGTTGTCAGATTGAATCTCACCAGGCTCAAGGTTGACTCAGCCTTCCATACTTCTAAAGGTCAATAGAACAAGGACCCAGATTGTTTGGGGGCAATATGCTGACTCTGTAACTGCTTGGGGAGTGTTGTAAAGCTCTGATAAGCAGTATATAAAATCCGAGTGCTGTTGCAAGCCGCCCAGAGTCCTTCGGGAGTTGGGAAGCATAAAAATGTAATGAATAAAATAAGTATTTTAAATATACAAATACAATAAAATTATGGATAACATTTTCAAATACTGTAGGGCAAATGCACAGTGCAAGCCTGATCTGGAAGCAGATACATAATTTGTGGCTTAAAAAAAAGACAAGGTGGACTTCTCATTCTGTGTCTAAATATCCTGCTCTAGCAACCTTCTTCCAAAAATCTACACCAGCGATTGCTGTATTAAATAGACTAAATCTGGGGCTGCCTGTGAGGAAGTCCTTAAAGAAATGTAAGCCTGTAATTCAGTACAGAAAGTTAGCAGTTGTGTTCTTCATCCCTTGCATGCCACTGCACTTTTCAGTAAGGTAGCACTGCATCTCCATGATCTAATACTGTCAGCAGCATGGGAACAATACCATTGGGGATTCCTGCTGGAAAATAACTAGTGTTTATGCTAATGGAAACTGCACTGGGCTAAAATGGTAATTAACTTTTGTTTTGTTATGGAATGTTCTAACAATTATCATTGGCAGGAAATCCAGAAGGTGTGCTACAGGAAAACCCATAGATGATCAGGTCCTAGCTGTTAGAAAGGGAATAGTTATTCTTGCATCTGTAGAAAGTTTCCTTATTCATTATACAGTGCAGGTAGTCCTCAACTTCTGACCAAAATCGAGCCCAAAATTTCAGTGGCTTCACTTCCGTTAAATGAATTTTGACCCATTTTACGACTTTTCTTGCCCCAATTTTTAAGCGAATCCCTGCAATTGTTAAGTTAGCAATACAGTTGTTAAGTGAAGTTGGCTTCTTTGTTGACTTTGTCAGAAGGTGACAAAAGGGAACCACATGAATCCAGGCCGCTGCAACCCTCATAAATATGAGTCAGTTGCCAAGCATCTGAATTTTGGTCAAATGATCATGGGGGCACTGTAATGGACGTTAAGTGTCAAAAATGGCCATGAGTCACTTTTTCAGTGCTGCTGTAACTTAGAACAGTCACTAAACGAACTGTTGAAACTCAAGGACTACCTGTACATATTTTCTTTTATTTAAAAAAAAAATTAATAAATTTTATTTATAAGTCACCATTACATAAAAATTACAAACAATCTATTAATTTCAAGTTTGACAACTTAATCCAAATCTAGGTTTTTCAATGACACATACAGCCGCAGTCTACTGTCTAGGCACAATATTTGCATTCTCTATATCAACAATATGTCTTATACATAAATATTCTCAATTTTGCACTATTTGATTAAACCTTCCATTCAATTATATCTATGCTTAGAATTTCATCAATCTGGGAATTCTGAATATTTGTATTCACTGGACCACCAGGTATAGAAAAAAAAATCAAATTACTGATTTTAAAAACCTTTTTTGGTAATAATTGTACATAAAATTACAAGGAGGGATTATTTTTATTTAATCCCAGTTAATCATATGCGCTTTGGCCTTCCTGTCAATCCCAAAACGATAGAAAAATAAAGACCAGCAGTTATCTGTGCTTTTTACCCCCATCATTTTGTCTACTCCAAATTCCAGCTGCCCTGCTGCCGTATCTCCTGGAGGTTTTGTTTTGCAAACTTGTGTAATTGTTTGTGGTTTAAGAGCAACATGGGTACACCAAGGCAAAGGAGCTTCAAGCTGCTAATATTAACATATCCAACTACTGGGGGAGGGAAAGAGAGCTTTTGTTGCATTATTCTGGATTTTTAATTTTTTTTTTTGTCAAGCTGATCTTGGCTCAGCCACTTCAAACAATTAATAGATACACTGAAATCCTTTGGAGAATTCTGGGACAAACACTGAAAGGAAAAACAAAGAGGAAAAAGCAAGGACAGTGAAATGTTCAGCAGTGGAAATCATTGCAACACAGAGAGAGTGGGTTTTAGTGCCCAGCAGCAGGCAGCCCCTGAAGAAAGGCTGTTCCAAGAACAGTGAACTGAAGCAGCATTTGGGTGTTGTCCAATCTTCTGAGATTCCCCAATCTGTAGGCAATTGTTTCTTGTGCTAGCAAAGGGCTATAAAGGTTTCCAAATAACATAGTTGCAAAAGATATAGGCTTTCATCCATTTATGTTAAAAGTCTTACGGATACAATTATTTCATCTAGACTGAAGGCTCCTGTATAGCTCCAACTACAGGGGGTGGGAAGGTTTATTTATTTGTGTCCCGCCTTTTATTATGTTTACAAATACGTCAAGGCAGTGAGCATATCCAACACACTTTCCTCCTCCTATTTTACACACAACAACTCTATGAGTTAAGTTGGGGGGAGAGAGAGGGGGCGACTGATTCAAAGTTGCCCAGTTGTCTTTCATGGCTAAGGTGGGACTAGAATTCACAGCCTCCTGGTTTCTAACCTGGTGCCTTAACCACTAGACCAAACTGACTCTCCAGTTTCCTTTGAATGAAGCTGCGCTTTGCTGCAATCTTCAGTGTCATGAAAGTTCCAGGAGCATTTGCTACAAGCACCATACCTGAAACTTGAAAAAGTCTCTGTGACTTACCCTGTAAATACTCACACTATTGGATATCTACTTTTTATCTACTGAAATACATAAAAGGTTTTGCAAGGAGGTAAAAAGGGTTTTTTTTTTGTCAAAGTGCTAAATTCACTGACTCTTGTGTACACAAATCAGCAGACGTGATCAAAAACAGGACATTATTTCTCGAACAGCAAGGCCACACTATATCTCTTTTATAGATATAGATTACACTTCTGTTCCACGAATTCCATTGGCTGCCAGTCTGGGTCCAATTCAAGGTGCTGGTTTTAATCTTTAAACCCTTCATGGCATTGGGCCAGGTTATCTGAATGACTGCCTCTTATTGTATCTGCCTGTCCCCCAACTAATTTCTTGTCATTTTTTTATCCTTCTCCCAAAAATCTTTCAGAACTTTAGCAAGTATGTTTTGTACATAGAGCAAGAGGATTGCCAGGGTTCCAAGTAACACCCCCAACCAAATAAGACTTTGAGGCAGAGGATTTTTTTTTAAATATCACTTCTCTAAAAATCCTCCAAAACTTTAATAGATCTCTCTTATATGACCAGTAAAAATAAATCCATTTCTCTTTCATGGTTCAATAGTTGTATATATGTATTCCTCGGCCGCCTCGAGTTCCCCATATTGGGTGAAGAGAGGCGGGATATAAATCAAATAAATAAAAATAATAATAAATAAACTTATGATCACAATTGGAACCAGAACTTTGTCGCTAAGATCAGTAAGTTAGTCACCAGGTGACCCTACCCAATTTTACTTCATTTTTTGCCATTATTAGTAGTGAATCACACAATTGTTAAGTGAATCACACAATCATTAAAAAAATCAACAGGCATTAATTGAATCCAGCTGTGCCCCATTGACTTTGCTTGTTGAAAGCTGGCTAGAAAGGTTGCTTATAGCGATGATGTGACCCTGGGATGCTGCAACCATCACAAATATACACTGGTTGCCAAGAGCCCTGTCACCCCTCTCAGATAAAACCAGACAAGAGTTAATTGCGGAACATCTGTGCAGGGTCATGTGAGTTATCTCAAGATCTCCTCTTACTCAGGGGAGATATGGATGGCTGAAAACCTAGATCCAGTTGCTGATTTCATAATAACATCATCCCATTATAAAAAAGGGATGGCTCTCAACTAGATTTTGCTTTTTGTGAGATGGACAGCCATATCAATTTGATTAATAAACTAACTAAATAAAAGCATCTTACTACTATAATCCATAACAACACTCACAGGAGGGGTCTCATGTGGTTATGGAGTAGAGTTGTATAAATGCACTTCTATTGAGCAGGCCTGGGAAATGCACTTAGGGAGCTATTGCACCAGACTAGGATGGAAGAAAACAAGATGAGTATAGTTAAGAATGACAAGAAAGTTTTTCTCCTGATTTAATAAATGTCCATCTGGGTTCTAATATATCCTTTCCAGCTTACTACGGTATTGTATATAACTGTGAGTATGATATTTCTGCAATTTTCTGATTTGTCAACATCATTTGTACAGACTTAAAGGTAAAGTCTTCTGCAAATCACGCTCTGTTTCTGCGAAGTACATAATCACACCTACCCTATTTTCTTGGCAACAATATGACATTTTTATGGGTTTGTTTTTTCAGCTTCTCAATTTAGTGCACCGTCTTAGGTTTTTCTAATGCTCTTCCACCCGAGTAATAAACAGGTCTGACCCTGCTTAGCTTTTTGGAGAGCAGCCAGCATTGCTTAGATGCTGCCATCTACTAAGGAACATACAAGCACAAATTATGTGCAACCATTTAAAATAATGGTGTATGCCAGTGCCAAGATTAGAATACCGGATAGGGCATGCTTTTAATAATGTAGCAGAAGGAAACTGCAATAATATTACAGTAGCTCCTGGCTTGATTTGAGCTTTGAGTAACATCAAAGCTATTCCATACAAACACAAGCTTCATTTCTGTTTAAAGGGATTTCAGACGAATATCTATACATAAACAATAAGGGTTTCTTACTGCCAAATGTCTCAACATTACCTCACTGACCTTGTCTGGCTTCGGAAAGTAAACTGAGTTGGGTTCAGTTACACCAAGTCCCTTATGGAATTCCAGGGCCATCAGTAACACTGGAAAGTCAAAATATGTCCCAGATGCTTAACTGAATTATATCTCTGCAAGAGGAGACATGTCTGTATTTGGCTACTCAAGGTCTGTTCTCAAAATGACAACAAATCACAAAAGCAGATAAAAGCCATGTGGAGTTCTGGTTATTTAATAAACTTATTATGTCTGCTAAACAATATAGAATACACTGTAGGCCTGGAACAAAATGTGCCTTCCTTTACATTCCAATCATGTTTTAAAAGCAGGGGGTTACACACTTCTTGCTCCCATAGCTACACAGAAAAGTTTAAAAATATGCAGATTAGATTACGCAGAACCGGTGTGGTGGTTTTTAAAGTGCCAGAATATTCTCAGTCTTATTTTTTTTTAAAAAAAAAAAATTAATATAGATGCTGTATAGTTATGATTTTAAAACTATATTTAAAAGAATGAATGCGTTTAGTGTTGCAAAATAAAAGTGTATGCATTCTAGATTAGTAGCATTGCTTCCAATATCAACAGAAATAAATGTTGGATACAGAACCAAATAAAGACATATAGCCTGGGAATTTAAATGACTTGCAGAATTAATCCCTAGAGAATATTTTTTTTAATTTAGCATATACATACTCCCATTGGAAGAAACCAACTGATCTCAGCTGTTTCTCTACAGTAGGTGCAATGTATAACCAAGAGCCCAGCTGCGTTAATACATTGCTTCCTCTCTATCTAACACGGGCCCATTGATAATAGCTAAAGATTCATTTTCCTCAATGGCTCTCTGAGTCAATTTAAAAAAACTCCTGTAACTGAAAAGGGACAAATATTTTGCAAAAACAAAGGAATTCTCCCCTTCCCTGGAGGGGCAGGAGGTCATGTAAAACTTCATACAGTATATGGGGCATGATATAATATAACTTCTGTATATTCAGAGAGCTGTAGTATATACACAATTCTGAGAGCTTCTAGTTATCCCTTCCAGTATTCCTCAAGTCCCAGCACCTGGGAAATTCTCAAAGTTAATGCACTGTTTATAGTCATCTAAAGCACAAAGATTCAATTACTGGCTATCTGTGTCTGAAGATTCCCAATAAAGGATAAAGCAGGTCATGTGAAGTCTCTTCTTGGTCAAAGTAACTGATAAAGATCAACACAGCATTTCTACTGTAGCTAAATAAAAAGAATCAGGTTTCTTTATATTGAATAAAGCACTATTTATTGTGTCATATAAAATCAGTAAAGGAACAAAAGTTGAAGACCCTTTATAGACAGGCCTATATCCAAAAAATCAAAAGTAAAGATCCCATTGAGCTGTGCTAGCCTTGCTACTCTTAAAAAGGTTTCTTGGTGCAATGAACTTCAGAGCTCTGAAACGGGTTTGCAATGTCCTTTTTTCAGGGATATTTTCCAATTTCCCACTCTAGCCAATAGCCCTGGAATTCCCTACTAGTCTCCCACCCAACAGCTAACCAAGTTTAATTTTATTTAGCTGCTGCCAAGCTGAGTCAGAGGCAATTATGTTCAACCAGCTACTGTGATGAATGACACATACATTTCAAAAGAGACTCTAAAAAAGAGCTTTGAACTTTGGTGTTCATTAAAGCCGAGCAATTTTTTAAAGGTTTCTGTGTGGAAAAAAAGAGATGCTGATGTTTTAAAAATCACATTAACTTTACAGAATGGACTTTTGAAAGCAGAGACATCTTTTCCTCAGACTTGTGTGGAAGCCTGGAAAAGAGACTCAGCAGCTTTAAAAATAGCAGAAAAGTGTTGTACTCTTATGAGATGTGAAGCATCTGAATATTTTTTCCAAGCATGTGCAGTTTTGAGGTATGTAAGATATCGTCATGAAATCTAACAGCTCCAGACAACTATGATACAGTATTATCATATGAAAATAGGAGGCAGAAATATGAAGTATGTTCACCACTTTGAGATGGCCAAATATTTTTTAAAATGTGGGTTAAAAATATAATAACCATACATAAACAAACAATGAAGAGGAAACATAGTAGATTCAAATGATTTAGATTTGTGGACTAATTTTGAGTGAAGAGACTGGAAAAGCACTTGTCTAATGCCATAATGCCATTCTATATTAGAACTCATGGGAAATCTTTTTGTGTAAAACCCCAGAACACACATTCAGGAAAATCTGTTGTGCAATTTTGAGCCAGCTACCAAATGCTTTGATTACTGCATGTTATCAGATAAAATAAAATAGAGACCCTGCAAGTAGAGCAAAGTCTTTCTCTCTTCTATAGCTCTAGTGTGGCATATTTATCAGCCTATCCATCCCACCATTTTCTTGCCGTTTTCTTCTCCATCATCCACTTCCAATAATGTCCTAGTAGGACATTAGCACTCTGGCCTGTGAACACTTTAAGATTGGGCACCTGAAGCCAAATCCAAATGTGGAAGAGTTCATGCTTGCAATATTTTGCATACACTCAATTGGAAAACGTGAGATTGTTAAAGGAACCAAAATCAGCACCATGGACAAGAACAGATGTCAAGTTTGTGTGAACTGACTCAGGCTAAATAAAAGAAACATTTTCTTGAATCTGATGTCTGTTTTTTAAAACTTTTATCTTTCCCTCCCTCCCTCATCCTTATCTCGCAAAAATCAATCATTCATCCAACTTTTCCCCACAATAAATGGGGTAGTGTGAGATACAGTAGGTTGGGCTGAGAGCTAGTGACTAGCCCCCGGGTTATCCTAGTGATCTTCCAAAGCTGAGGGGGTCTTGAATCTAGGTATTCCATTTCCCAGTCCAACATGGGTTGCTTTGTAAATACATACATGTCGTCAGTGGTTGGCTGCACTTGGCTTTGTCTGATCTCAAAAAAATAAAAATAAAAAGACCTTGCTTAAGCAAAGTTGGATCGGGTTAGACTTGGATGTGAAAACACCAGAAAAACTGAGGGTTGCAGATGGTTACAGGTGGTTTTTAAAAATTCCAGAAGAAGGCAATAACAAATCATTTTGAATTATTGCCAAGAAAATTACATGGAATAATTCATGACATCACCAGGAGCTGAGTTCATATCAAATAAGACTTCTGTTTAATTTGGGGCTGCCCTTGAAGACCATGGGGGAAGTATTTATTTATTTATTTATTTATTTTATTTTATTAGTTTTATACCCTGCCTCACTTCCCCGGTCAAGGGGAACTCGAGGCAGCTAACAACAATTAAAATACAATGTAATACAATATAAAAAGACTAAACCAACAGTGTTGGTTAATTTGTGCAGCAGTTTCTTATTTCTTTTGAGAAAAGAGATTTGTATTTTAGTAACATCTTGAAGGCTACTTTGCTGTGAATCACAGCTTACATTCCACAAGTTTTAAGTTCATACAGGACATGAAGCCCATCCAAAGAAACCACACTGTATTCTATGGTTAGGTAGACATAAATAAAATCATAAATACAACTATTTCTAGCTAATGGTTTGCTCAGTTTGTCTATTTAATCAATAACAAATCAATAACAAATGAGTATAAACATTCTACAAGATACAGGATTTATTTTTATTTATTTTATTTATTAGATTTGTATCCCACCTCTCTTCACCTGAAAGGGGAACTCGAGGATCACGTCCCTATGTAAAAGCTTTATTCAGTTTTGATCTCCTAACGCCAATTAACATAACCTTTCTTAACTTAATACAGAATCAGATACTACATTAGGATAGGTTACACTACACCTGTTAAAATTGAGATATCCATATGTCTATTGAGAAATTAAAAACTATTGTGCAAAAACATTCATTATGGCAGGCCTTATTGTTTCACTTACCATTCTTCCTCTCACTAAGAGGAGGAAGATTTGGATTCCGGCCAGGATGGAGGCCTACAGTCAGCTCGGGCTGCAAGGAAAGTTCTTGCAGTTCATTGGCAACAGCTTCACTCTGTGGGCTTGGTGCAGCCGAAAGAGACACCAAGAGTGTTTCATCTTCATTCTCGCCAACCCCTCCTCCGTCCAGCCCATTTCCAGCAATGACGGAAGGGGGCAGGCACAGGACACCAGAGAAATCCACTTTGACTTTCGTGACGACAGCCTGAAGGGAGAATAAAAAGTTAGATACTATTTGATTTTTTAATTTGTTCTCTATCTCTATTTTCACTTAATTTATGTTCAAAATAAAAGTAGCTGTTCAAACAGTGTCTAATTATTTTTGATGCACAAATTAGTTACCTACTGCAGGTCAAAGCAGTCAAGAGTCATTTTCCTTCTTCTAAATATCCTTTCAGTGAAGGAGTTACAATCTTAATTCAAATCTAGTTATTACTCCAACTGAATATAACTACATGCCTAGTTAACATTGTAAGAACCACACTATTAATGCTACTATTAGGAAAAGATGTAAATATTGAATTTAACTGAAAAAAGTTACGTGAGATTTTAAAACTGGCTTTGGTCTGTCCCAATTCTAAAACAGAAGAGTTGCAAAGTCTTTTCAAAACTTGATCTTCGGTATGCCGCCTGGGACCTATTTGACAACATTTGTTTCTTTTTGCAAGTATTACAGGCTCCGGCAGAGCAGAAAGACAATGAGAATGTAGGTAGATCAAAGCAGTAAAAGCCCTCTAAACCTGCCAGAAGAGACTAGTACCAGCTGATGGATTTCATCAGGCTGAATTGGCCTTTATTTCTTGAGTTATTTCCAGGTGCCAAGGACAGTCCAGTTGCATATCTCCAGTTGGATCTCTAGATGGGGTGCCATCCATAAACTGATTATCTTTATACTTATTATCAAATATTTTATATGGAACATTTTTATTTCCATTTTGCAGATGAAAAAACTTTCTCCCTATTTTCTCCCATTTGAAAAACATCAACTCTAATAGTGACTACTAAATTCAAAGGCACTAAGATTTAGATTAATATCCTAGTATTCAGCATAAACGGCAATTAATACAGTATTAGTGCATCTTCTATATTTCTCCCAGTATAACTGTGAGAGAAAAAGGAGAGTAAGTTATTAAATAGGATTAATAAAAAGTTATAAACCTTTTCTTGAGAGAATGTAGGTGAGCCTTTTTATTAAAAAGGAGCTTTCTTTCTGACGCATTTTCCTTCCTAAAGGAAGACATATGACAAGGGTGTGGGTGTGTACGTATGCGCGTGCGCGTATACACACACACACACACACACACACACACAGAGGGAAGAACTGAGACCAAGAAACAGCACTGTAAAAAACAAAGGCAAGAAAGATCCCAGATTTTCTCTTCACCTCATAATTATGTTATTCCCAATTTTTTTCTTTTTTTCAGCAGAAAACAATGCAATGTAGGAAACGCCTTTCAAAAATAAAGATTACCTTAACCTATATCAATTATTAGACAAAAATGTGTATCTGATGCATACTTTTTCAACAGGTACACTTTACAGTCTCATTGGTTGAAAATGACTAGATGACATTTTTGGATTCATTGACCCAACAGTCACTTCTTTGTTGACAAAAAGTACCATATATACTCGAGTATAAGCCGACCCGAATATAAGCCGAGGTACCTAATTTTACCTACGAAAACTGGAAA
>JANHGC010002267.1:865126-876467 GCA_027560395.1 Boaedon fuliginosus | reverse complement strand
GGTCCTCATTTCACTGACCTTAGAAAGGATGGAAGGCTGAGTCAACCTTGAGCCTGGGGATTCGATCTGACAACCTGTTGAGCAAGTCAGCAGAGACTGCAGTGCTGCATTTAACCACTGTGCCACCAAGACTCCATAACAATGGCAACAATTTTAACATAGGAAAGCTAGATGGGTTGTGCTCCTCCTGGCAGGAAGGGAGTAAAGAGTTTTAGGTAGTGTCAATTGCCTCCTATTTAACATCTATATCGAACTTGTCAACTTTTGAGAAGTGTGGACTTCAGCTCCCAGAATTCTCCACCTATGGAGCTCCAAAATTTCCCATAATGTCTGGGAAATTTTGGGAGTTGAAGCCCACACATCTTAAAAGTTGACAAGTTTAACTAATAAAGGAGAATGTTGACAAGTTTGAAAAACATTGGTTTATATATCTAAGCTGCACAGGGATCATCAGTATGCTGTTCATACTCAATTATATTTCTCTTCCATGCTAGGCAAGTGAGGCTGTTCAGATGGTGACTCAGTGCTTAGAAGCTGTAAGGTCCTGGATGGGGAGGAGTCAGTTGCAACTCAACCCTAGCAAGACAGAGGCGTTGTGCGTCTTTGTGTCTGCCACCCCACCCCACTCCACTGGACCAGAAAGTTGACATTTCTGACTCTGGATGGGATAACATTTAGGGGTCTTTCTGGAAAAGCAGGTGGCAGCTGTGCTGGAGAGGGAGGACTACACAAAGTAATTTTGTGCACCAATTTCACCCACTCATACCTTAGTCACTTCCCATTTGCATTACTGCAACACACTTTATATGGGGCTGCACTTGAAGACCATTTGGAAGCTACAACTGATTCAGAATGCACACAGGCACACAGTTTCAGGTGCCCTGCATCTGATTAACACCACGGTTGCATAAGCCCCAGTTACTTTCTGGATGCAATTTAAAGTGCTGATTATCATCATCTATATGGCCCAAAGCTGGATTATTGGCAGAACTGATTCTCTCTGCCCATCCTACTAAGTTACATAGGATGGATCCACTCTAGATTCCCTCCCATAAATGTTGTCAGCTGATGGGATCTCAAAGGTACACTTCAGCAGCCACTACATTGGAATAGCCTCCTATATGAGAGATTCTTACCCTTTTAGCCTTCCAGAGGGTAATGAAGAGCTTACTATTGCTGTAACAATTGGACCAAGATGGGGTTGAATCGGGAGGCTGTTTGGTCTGGAACCTGAAGGGAAGGGTACTTTTGTTTTATCTGTGTTTTTATGGATTGTGAGCTGCCGAAACTCATTATTTGAGGTAGGCAACCATATAATAAGTCCCAAAAGTAAGGAAGTAAATAAATGTCAGAAAGAGAGAGAGAAAGCCGGTCCTTCAAGGTGTGACTGCTATCTGTTCAGGATCCTGTCCCTTTCTGAACTGTTGCATGCAGGCATGTATTTGTATGTATTCCTTTTTTTTTTTTTAAGGGACAGTAGTACACAATTTGCCTTTGCTGTGCTGAGAAATAGATCCTCCTCTTAGGGTGAATTATCTTATAAGGTCTGAATAAGACAGAACTGTATGAGTTAATCCTATTCCTTTGAGTAAAGTTTGGCAGAGATTAGAATCTCTAGGTGGTTTAAAAGCCAAAGTAGAACAAATTGGAAAAACCAAATACATACCCAGACAAGAATAGTACATTATTATGTCCATGGTATCTCATAAACAAAGTGCCTAGGGACTGCTAAACTTCTGTTGTTTATCAAACTATTTTAAGCTACAAACAAAAAAAACCCAAAACCAGGACATGTGAAAAGTGACAGTAAAATAAAATTCCATATATCCTAAAATTATTACATATGCACTTGCTTGTCTAACCCCTAGTGACTTACTGAAGAATATAGGTCTCTGGGTATACCTTTGTATTCTTAAGTATCTGGATTATTACTGCAGTGAAGACCTACAAAGATAAAACTTGCTTAGGCTTTACCAGAGTTTTAATGTGCCTTGCAGTCTGCATTTAATGAGAGCTGATGTTTGCAGGCCTCAGTGTATGGCAAATGTATTGCTTCCAATACTACCGAACATGGAAACTTGAAAAAGGATGTATGTGCCAAGGAATTTGCAATGCTGATGGATTGCTTCACAGAGGCTGTGAGTTGTTTGCATTTTGTTTTTCATTTCACATGGTTAACTTTTCATTTGGGATCCGGTTAGGATCAAAACATGCTATAAATACAGAGGCATATAAATACACAATAAAAATGTGCTGTTGTCCTCTTTTTTTCTGTTTTTGGTAGCTGGAAATGTAGAGTGCTGATCAAGAAATCATAGAAATAATCCTAGTTTACAGGCATAGGACGTTAAAGTTCTCTCCATTCCCCCCCTCCCCCTTATTAAAATAGAAGTTCACTCTTGCTGCAAATAATTTATAGCCCCTACAAATTGAAAGAAAGTTCAAGAGTAAATTGCATCAGCAGCTACTAGCATGGGTGTCAAACTCAATCATGTCACGTGATGTACCATGATATATCGCGGTTTTTCTGCCTTTGTGGAATGGGGGTGGGCGTGGCCTGTGCATGATCCATCCAGCCCAAAGGCCACCAGTTTGACAGGCCTGTAAGCAGCTGGAGCTTTGCTTTTAGGATTACCACACTGAATTGTTCTCTCTTGTCTGTTGTACATTTTTAAGCTTTTAGGCTTGTTTCTATAACTTTGGCAGAAGAAATAGGGTTTTTTTGGGGGGTGGGGGGAGGTTAGTCTTCAGGAAACTTCCTACTTGTAAGAAGGCATGTTTATTCAGGTAGTCCTTGGCTTATGAGCACAATCGACCCATTTAATGACCTTTTGTGCCACAGTTGTTAAGTGAATTAGTGCAGATGTTAAGTTAGTTACGTGGTTGTAAAGTGCAACTAAAGTGAAACTTTCCCATTGACTTTGCTCACAAAAGGGGATCACATGCTCCCGGGAGACTGCGACTGTCAGTTGCCAAGCATCTGAATTTTGATCACGTCACTATGGGGATGCTGCAATGGTCGTAAATGTGAAAAACAAGTCAAAAGTCACTTTTTTCAGTGCTGTTGTAACTTCAAACAGTCACTAAGTGAATGGTTGTGAGTCGAGGACTACCTCTATTTGAAATTCAGGGGTTGGTAAGAGGTCTCCTAATCAATTTTGCTGCTATAACAAGGGTCACCAACCTTTTGGACCTCAGGGACCACTAAATTCATAATTTAAAATCCCGTGGACCGCTAATGTGAATCCAGCACACTGCTCACTGAAGCGCCTGGACTCCCAGTGATGGGATGGAGTCTTTCAGGCACTTAGATTCGCCACCTTTTTCTGCAACCTTAAACATTCAAAGACCTATTTGGACCCGTTTCCCACAGAAAAAAATACAGGGATCCACAAAGCCTGGGTGGGCGTGGCAATTCGATGTCACTAACTCCCACCCAGTTACATGACTCTCCCCCAGCCATGCCTACCCAGGTTTTGTGACTCCTGGTGTTTTTTTTCTATGGAAACAGGTATCTGTGTGTGTGTGTGTGTGTGTGTCTCTCTCTCTCTCTGTCTCTTTCTCGGTCTTTGTATCTCTTTCTCATCTGTCTTGCTCTCTCTGTCTGTCTGTCTGTCTGTTTCTCATATCTCTCTCTGTATCTCTATCCCATCTCTCTCTCTCTCTCTCTCTCTTTCTTTCTATCTCTCTGTATCTCTTTCTCCTCTCTCTCTCTCTCTCTCTCATCTGTCTCTCATTCTGATTCTCTGGCACTCTCTCGGTCTCGTGGGCACTTCTTCGGCGTTTGTTGGTGCTGTGGGCAGGACATGACGGTGCCAACAGAGAGAAGCAGCCGGGCCGGACCAGTGTCTCAGGGCAGACAGGAAGTCGCATGTCTTCCTGAATGACCGAGGTGCACGCGTTACCAAAAAAGGGCCAGAAGTGCTTGTGAGACCCAGCAAGAGGTGAAGTAACTACAGGGGCGCTTTGCTCCTGCTCTGGAATATGGAGCGAGTTCCCATCCGCTGCCATCGCTCTTAGCTTCTCAGGCCAGGCGAGGAGTGACTGGGAGGGGAGGGCAAGGGGCAGGTCCAGCCACTGGTGGGTTCAGCTGACAGGGAGCCACAGCAGGGGGACAAAAGAGCCGCAGGATGCCAACACCTGTTGCTTCAGCCCGCCTGTGCCGTTCCCCCACCCCTTGCAGCAACAGCACCATTACCTCATTCTGGCCGGCAAGGGCTGCGCTACTCCTTGCACATTGCACCACCCGCTAATTGCACATACCTCCCTCTACGGCTGAGATTTCCAGCCTCACCACAAGCTGCCTGGTCGGTCCCGTATTCCAGAGCTCTAGTCACAGGACTGGCCCATTGGTCATCCCAGAGCAGCTCCTCCACCCGGGTGCGCTGTGGACCATCAAAATTTTCTCACGGACCACCGGTTGGTGACCTGTGCGCTAGAAAACCACATTACCTGATAGAAACGTGTGGGCTTAACTCAAAACTTACTGGTGCTATCATGGGATTTTATCCATTTAGCTACACAACTTAGTTTGACCAAATAAACTTCTGAAAGGAACTACTACGGTAAAAAACTGTGTGTGGTTTTCTTTGGGAGCTTATCCCTCTCAATATGGAAGTTAAGGGAATCTATGTATTTAGATATAGAGGTAGTCCGTGACTTACAACCAGCATTGCTTAGCAAGACACGTTTTTAAGTGAGTTGCGCCCCATTTTACTGTTTTTTTTTTTATCATGATTGTTAAGCAAATCACTACAGTTGTTAAGAGTGTATCTGATTTTCCCCCAATTGACTTTGCTTTTCGGAAGGCAGCTGGAAAGGTTACATGATCCCTGGGACACTGCAATTGTCATAAATATAGTACATGCCACTGGCCAAGCACTCCAATATTGATCATGTGACTAGGGGGATGCTGAAACGATTTTAGGTGTGAAAACTGGTCATGTCCCTTTTTTCCCCAATGCCATTATAACTTCAAATGGTCATTAAATGAATGCTTGTAACTCAAGGACTACCTGTACCATATTTGCTTTGCATATTCATTAAATGTTATAAGGATAGCAGACAGCTGATCCACTTTAAAATCTCATTGGCCTTATGCTACAGGATATATTGATATGAATATATTTACATAATTCTTAATATTTATTCTAACAAAATTGATCTTTCTTTGCAGGCAAAAAAGAATGTAAAGACTTGAAATGATACTGATGGCAAATCTGGAATTTATAGTTGTTTTCAGCACAGAAGAATAAAGAACTTTTCCATCTGTCATTATATTGAGGTCCAGAAATGGAATATTTCCCAATGTGCCAAGAGCTAATGGCTTTTCAATTTATGCATGTGTGTACTGTAAGCACATTCTGGAAAACTTTTTAAAAAATGTAAAACTCAAGTGTGTGGGGGTTTTAATTTAAACATGGGATGCGCAGTATAATTTCTCAGAATGGCAAGAGGCAAAGTTCAAGGCAGAGAAGTATAAAGCCAGAAAATATATAAATATCATTTAATTCAGATTTTTGTAATGTTAGAATTTCTATTAGCAAATATGTCAGGTTCCCTTCGGTAAAATATGACATTAATATACCAGGAGCATTTTCCTATCAGTGGAATGTCTGTTAAATTAGCTACTTGTACCAATTTTGCCCTGAGGATTTACTAATTCCCTTATTTACAGGAATAAAATAAAATAAGATACTCCTGTAGATCTTGCTTAAGCTACTTTATATTGTTAATTCCAACTCCTGAAAATCTGGGGCAGAGAAAGCCCAGAGTGGCCAACTCCCTAACAGTCATTGGTCATTTACCCAAAAGTATCCAGTTATGGTATATAAAAAATCCTGATATTTGCAACTTTGAATATTTGATTTCCCTTCGGAATATGAATTTTCTCACTAAAGCTTTGGGGGGGGAAATCCAATCAGTGAAATTGCCTAAGGACCAAAATGTGTTTGCATATATATGCCAAGGTTCCATGGAACAGCTCAAAATCTGACTAGTAACAATATGAAGATTGGGGCAAAGTTGTACCTCTTTGGTTGGCTAGAAATGCTAGGCCTCCATGTTAAGGTTCCCGAGTTTCTAAAACTCCTAGGGGATTTGTTGGACTCTGCTCAGATCTAGGGACAAATATCAACTAGGTGGACTTCTAGAATTCAACTTTGGTCATAAAACACAAATGTTTATCTGTGTATTCATTATCTTTGTGAAAATATTAAATGGAAGCAGTTTGATCTAGTGATTAAGGCCCTAGGCTAGAAAGCTGAAAAATGAACTGTAGTCCCACTTTAGGCATGAAAGGCGGCTGGCTGATCTTGGGCCAGTCGCTCTTGGCCCATAATATCAGGCTCAGGCAACAAGCTGGTTCATTGGTCAATTCCTGTCACAACCAATAGAACAATGTTAGTTCATCGGGGTGGGGGAGGAAGGGTGGTGGGGGAACACTGTCTTTGTGGGAAAAAGTTTATGAAAGTATTAAATATCATATATCAGGTTCTTTTACAAGTCTGTCAGTTCATTATGACCATGTCTTAGAAAATAATTGGATTGTACTCTGGCTGGGAACACGTACAGTAGTTTTCATGAGGGTGATTAATAATATTACTTGAAGCTAGTAGTGAGCTAGTTTTGTTGATGGCATATCCAAAATCAAACTAGAGTGTAAAAGCTAGAAAATGCATCAACAGAAATTTCCTCAATTGCGTATATTGTCTGCAACTAAGCAGTCTTGGTGTCCTGTATTGTGTAAACCAGCTACTTCCAATAAGAAAAAAAAAGGCTCTGCCAAGATGCTTCAGGTCTTTTTTTTATTGATTTGTGCAGGTTAGCCATAATCCCTGGGACTGGGTTATTGTACAACACTGCAAATGGAACATTTTGCTATGGCAGCAAGTGAGGAATTCCAGAAGAAATCCGGGGCTACCACCTTCTGTCTTGTGTCTTTCTTTGTAATTGCTTGGAGATGGATTGTTTAAAAAACTCTATGGAGGAATGCCAGAAGTATCTTTGGTCCTTCAATTATAGCAGATGGTCACACTGTGGCCAGAGAAACCATGACAGGGCGTTCATAGCCCTTCACATTAAAGCAATTCGGCTGACATTTACAAAAAAAAAAATCATATTTACATATTGAAGTAACAGTGATCCAACCACAAACTAATTGTACTTTGGGCAGTACTGTTCAATGGTTGTGTGGAATATCATACGAAATCTATCCTTGTCCAACAAACACCCCCCCCCCCCCCGGTCTTTTTAATTCCAAGATGCCCAGCCAACTCAGAGAATAGCAAAACATCTGGGGATTTTAGGTTAGGAAATGTTGCTCTCAGCCACAATTAAACCCAGCAGTAAACAAACTGTTGTCTTGCAAGGTTTTTTGGGACTATAATACCTGTAATTACTGGTCATGCTGATTGAGTTTTTATGGGTTTTGTATTCCAAAATGACTAAAACTATCAGCGTGGCTATTCTTGGTTTAATGCGATGACAATGAATCTACCACACATATATATTATTCTAAAAGATGGCTTGCAAGGTGTTTGAAATCTCTAGTTTCCGTTGAGCCATGACAGCACTAACCATAGTTTGGTACAAAGACCATAATTTCTTTTGAAAACTGATTGACCAAACAGAAGCTCAAGCTTCCGAACACCATGTTGCTTTTCGCGGTGGAGGCTTGGGAGGGGGTTAAACTGAAGGCCCTTTGTAGCTTATTACAATCACAGTTTTAATAATGATGGTCAAACAGGACCAATGAGATGCCTGAGGAAAAGTTAGAACAATAATGTTTGCAACAAGAAAAATACCCCTTGCAATAGTCAAGTAGTACCAGCCACATTTCTCTGTCTTCCTGAATGGAAATACAAGAAATACACTTCACAGGCAAGATACGACAATGGCATTGCCCCCCAAACTCAATTCCACCTACAGGCCAAGCTACACTCCAGAAGCAACATCCACTTTATTATTTTTCCCCTCCTGTTCTAGGAACATAAACTGATAACTGACTTTGATAGTTAACTGTTTATAGCCAAATTCCAAATATCTTTGGACATTAGTGATGATCAAATGTCAAGAGCTTAAATTAGCTCTATCATTTGTTAACCCAATCCTTGAAATTGTTAAGGACACCTTGAACAAATCAATTGTGCTCAAATGTCGAAGCTTGCCAACTCTAAGTCAGGACTAACAGATTTCACATACTAAAAGTCTCCTGAAAAAAATGGAAGGGATATAGGGGGACAAGCTTTAAGTTACGTTATATGCACTCATGAAATGGAGGAAAGAGGTAGATGGCCTACTCTGATAGTGCCCCCCCTGAAATAATTTCATTTAAATAAGCATCTTGCAAGGCTTTTATGCACAGTATGGTTCCATAATGCACTTGAGACAGGTATGTTTTTTAAAACAGACCTACATTTTGATAACCAAAAATGAAAAAAAAAGGTTACTTTTATTATTGCTAATACTGGACCTGGTTGAAGAAGATCAGAGCAGTTCGTAAGTCGTTGTAAAAATGCTCTTGTTAGCAATCAAGTCCATATTCCTAAGAACTTATCTTTGAAGAGAGGCTCCCCTTTCAGACATTTACAGAACTTCTTTCATCTTCTTGCAACCATTTCCAAAAGCCAACTCACCCCATTTAGCAAACGGCAGAACACAAAAATCCAAACATTAATTTAAGGGAAGGTAACATCCATATATCCCACAAAGGGATTTTCCAATGAGATAAAATAACAGATAAGTCAACAGACTAATCCTAGACACAAAAAATAATTAAAAAGTATCTGAGCAGGAATAAAAACGTACATGCTTCTTTGGAAAGATGGCGAGCGTAAAGCATTTTCACAATCCAGAAAATAGATAAACTTGGGTTTTGCACACAAGCTACCAGCAGAGTGAGGAGAGACCATTTTGAAGAATGAAATTGGCTGGCAGCATGGAAATTCCTCTTTCCTCCAGAGCGAACAATGCTCAGTCACCGGGGCTCAGTTCAGATCGAGCCAGTTGACCTGGGCTGCCAACGGTTATATACCAACGGCAGTTAGCCACGTAACAAACACCTATAAGCAGCTGGTGGGTTCCTACATTTCCTCAGAGTGCAGAGACTTTCACGCCTCTTCTTCTCCCACTGGAATCTGTTTAATCTGTCTGCTGTGAAGGGCTTGCTGGGCACCTTCTGCTGCCTGATTGAACCTAGTGTCTAATGCGCTACGGAGGTCATTGACTTTCACATCTGGGACGGGGTTAAGTCCAAATATTACACCTCCCACCTCTTCTTCCAGATCTCGCCTTTTGCGGCGCAGGTCCAGGTCCGCTTGAAGCTTGAGGTCTCTGTTGGGTTTGGCCTTTTCATAATCCCTGGACTCGGGCCTAACTAGGTCTTCCTGTAAGATATGGTCACTGTCAGCTTCATTCAAACTCTCTGGGATCCTTGGCTCTCTCCTTGAATCATGCCCTTGATCGTTGGCATTACTCAGCTGTGGATGATGGTCTCCAGTGGCCATCCTCTCTTTACTCTTGGCCCCCTGTCCCTGTAATCTGTCAACCTGGTCCAAAGGTAAGGTCTGTCTTTCCCCACCTTTCACAGTTTCCTTGACCTCCAATTTCCCTGCTATGTTATCAGCAATCTTTGGTTTAAGCGGAATGTCTGGATCATGGAAGTCTTTTTTGACCTGCTTGGCAAGGGACTCGCTGTCAGAAGCTCTATGAGGAATCTTTCCCTCGGCACCATGGACGTTGGCTACCTCTGGTATGTCTCTCTGACTTTCAGCCTTTTTCACAGCCTCCTTTCTTTTCTCAACATTGTCTGCCGCTTGAATCTCCTGCCCTTTCAAATCTTCAACCTTGGCTTGCTTTTCCTGGTGGGGTCTATCAGGCCTATCTATCTGTGAATCACCCCTGACTGGCACTAACTCCTCTCTGTGGTTTGCATTCGCTTGGTGTTGTACAATTTTCTCATCATCGTTTATTTGAGCCATACGGTTTTTAGCAGGAATTTCAGTTAATTTGTTTTGTATAGGCTTTACGTCTCCTGGACCAGTGTCCTGCTTTTTAATTTCATCAGGATCTTGGGGCTGGTTCTCAGGCAGATGCAAAGGATGACCCAGGTTATCGCTTGGTATATTCTTTGCAGCATTTTCAATTTTGTTGTCAAGGTGATCTCTCTCTTTACTCTTGGTCAAAGATAGGCCATGTTCCAGCTGGGTTTCTATTGCAAAGAGAAGAGGAGAACTCTCAGTTACTGCACACGCAATTTAGCAAGCTAGAAAACTCTTATCACCAACTAAACAGTTTACCTAAAGGCCCTTGAAGAGTCACTCAGTACCCTCCCCACTACATCTAACTACCAAAGTTACTGCATTAAATGTGAAATTATAAATAAGATGTAAGCATGTGTCTTAAGAGGTACCTTCTGTTTTATAGTTTATAGTTTTTCTAGTTTTGAAACTAGTGCTGGGATGCATGAAGTTTTCTTCAAACTCTAATATCATTTTCCTTCTACTTCACTAATTCCCCAACTCCTAGCAAGTTTATATTTGCTAGCATTTTCAGATCATGAAGCAGGCTGCTTTCCTAAGCTTCCAGAATCAAGACAGCTTTTAACCTATTGCTTGGAGAGAGCACTGGAGAAGGGACATTTCTCTGAGCAGATTTTATCATCTCCACGAGCAACTTTCTACAATGTTTATATATGGGGAGGTTACCTTGCTTTGGTTTTTCCTCGCCTCCGTCCTCTTGCCTTTGCTGGTGAATCTCTTTGTGTTGTTCCTCAATCACTGCTAACAATTTTGCCTGCTGATCTAAGAGTTGCTTTTGCTGAACCTGCTGTTCCTTTATCACTTGCAACAGGACGGCATGGTCTAGCTGCTTCTCCTCATCTCCTAAAGGGGAGGAAGAAACTGAGGCTAGAAGGAATCTATCCATGTGGTTTACTGTACATCTCCAGGGAGAAAATCAGGAAGCCCCCCCATGCCTATTGTGGTCTCTGCCATATTTGCATGTATACTCTGTGCTTCCTTAATCTAGAGGTAACATGCTCATTCTTAAGCTTGGGCTTCAAGAAGTCTGATTCTAGAAAGGCTTTGCCAGAAAAGGATAATTATTATGAAATTATTATGCAAAATCATCTTGCAAACCTTCTTGATCCATGTCATGAAGATCAACAACATTCTGTGCAAATAAGCAGAAAAGGAACTCTTGTCCCAAAGGGAAATCAAGTAATAATCCCAGCAAACTGCACATCCTGGCATGATGCAAAGTAAGAGCCTCGGTGGCGCAGTGGTTAAATGCAGCACTGCAGACTATCTCTGCTGACTTGTTCAGCAGGTTGTCAGATCGA
>JANHGC010002267.1:843005-862364 GCA_027560395.1 Boaedon fuliginosus | reverse complement strand
CATATTCAAACCTCTGAGGTGCCATGTTTTATACATATAAATTCCAGATTTGCCCCAGCAGCGACAGGCCCAAGACATACGGAGCCGCCCACCCCGCCAAGTAACGTTGCCTACGATGTTCGAGGGGGCTTAAGAAGGCCCACAAATGGCTGCGACCCACTGCCCCTGTCAAGCGCTGGCTGCTTTCCTCAGAGCTGGGTAGCCCTTGGCCTAGAGCCCGGCCTGCCCTTACCCCAGAGACGGCCTTGCTGGAGCAGAGATGTGGGAGGGGGTGCCAGGGGCTTAAGAAGGCCCGCAAACAATGTGGGAGGGAGTTCTGGGGGCTTCAGAAGGCTTCTTTAAATATGCTTCTTTAAAAAAACACAAACCCAAGCAAGGCCAGGTAATCAGCTAGTTGTAAATAAAAAGATAAAAGCCCTGCGGCAAAGAAACAGCTGTGAACAAGGCAGGTCCATACAGTAGGGATTTTGAAAAATTCCTGAAAAGCCCAGCTCAGACTTTAGCAGCTTAGGCTGGGTGTGGCTTTAGTTGTCTCTGCAGTTCTTCCAGGCGTTGTATGGAACAAATCAATTTATGTAATAATTTAGGTCAAGTGTATAAATGCAAAATCTCAGAAGACCAAGTAATACATTAAACGTCCCTGGAACCAAAAGAAGAGAAAAATACATACGTGCTTCATTTTCCTTCTCCATGGATTGCACTCTTTCTTGGCCACGTTCAACTACTTGCAAATTGGCACCGTTTTTTTCACCCACGGCCTTGTCTCTCTTCTCATTCTGCTTTTCTAGCTCACCATCTCTGTGAGGAGACCGATCATCTTTGTGTGCAACCCCCTCTGGCGCTGGCTTGGGGTCTTTTATGGGCTGGTCTTCCAGATTTTTCTGTCCATTCTCCTCATCGGCTTGTTTAGGAACAATTTTAAGTTCTTCCTTCTCCACCACAGCATTGTTCTCTACCAGGACATCCTTGTCCGCTGGTTGCCGATTCTGTTCAGATTCCTCCCTGTCCTGACCCTCGTCCACTGCTACCCCATCGCGTGGCACTGGGGGTTCATGGCGATGGGCTTCTCCCACAGGTTGCGCAATGCCTATATGAAAAGGAACGCAGACTCTTAATCAAGAACGGCAATAGAAAGCAACACGTTGGCAAAAGACAATTCACGCATCTTTTATCAGGTGGCGTCTACAGTGCTCACTGACCAAATAAATGGGAACTGAAAATTAGAACAAGCTGTGGATCTGTTTCTTCTCTGACTTCAATATTTCTAGCCTCTTTCCAGTTCTAATTCTACGCTACCTTGATCAGGCCGGTCCAGTTGTACCTCCTCCTTTGGCTTCTCCTTGTCTTCTCTCTTAGGCATATCCATGGGAACTTTGATCTGTGGCTGTTCCACCTCTTCTTTCTCATTCACCAATTTGGGTCTGTCACGGTTATCAGCCACTTCTTGAACTGCAGGGTCTTGATCTGAAAAGCATGGTTAGAAATGATTAAGGAAACAGATTCCCCATCTGGCATGCAACTGAGCTCCCCATTCTCTCTTGTGGCTATATCTCCTGTTGTTTTCAGTTTTTAATAAAGTGCAGCTGCCGTGGAAAACGGATTGTTAGTTTGATGGCATCAGTTATGCTTGGGAAGAGGCAACCTTCCCTTTACCCCGTGCCATCTTCCCCATCTACACACCACCGTACTGCCATTTTCTTCCACAAGGAAAAGGAGTAATATGAGTGTGAGTGCAAGAGACTCTATTAGTATAAGAAACTTCAATAATCAAATTCTCTCTCTGCCTCAAACACACACCCCGTTCCTTTTTATAGTAGAAGAGAGAAGTTAGGAAAAGTAATCACAGCTCAGCTCTTCTGTGTATGTGTGTGTGTATTTACGCACACACAAATAATTGTGTTGCATTGTGCTGCTGTTTGGGATGAGTGGACACTAGATGGCAGCATTGCTCTTGCTCATTTACATGCTATGCATGACAAGCAGTGTGTGAAAGTACTAGGCATGGCCAAGGGAAGTTACCTGCTGGAATTAGCCAACCTAGAAGAAACATACTAAGGAGCTGGTTTACAGCAGAAGCGAAAGAGATAGAGAGCAAAAAGAAATTCCCAGAAGGGAGAAAACCAAGAAAGAGAGGCAGAGTGAAGAAAGGAGCTGCTGAAGCCTGTCTGGGGCCTGTTTCAGGCCTCTTGCTGTAGGAATTGCCAGCATCTTTCCCTGCTTGCAGATACAGGCAGACCTCTCTGCTAAATCCAGAATTAACAGGAGGCAGGGTGTCACAGAAGAGGCTTCAGGCTTTCCCAATTATGCCTCCAGTTTGAAAGCCTGACACTGCTCTCTGCAGGAAAGCAGCCTGCAGCAAGGAGGAAGAGTGACAGTCCTACTCCTGGGCTTTGAAATTCTGCAGGTGGATGGAGCAGAGCCTTCTCACCTCCAGCTGCTTTACTGACTAATGGTTAAGAATACACCCAACCTCTCCCCTATCCAACCAAAGCCGTAGAGACGTTCACCTTGAAAGTCATTTTTTTAAAAAAAGAGTAAATAAGAACATGAAGACTAAATGTCCCATTAACAGGGGCCTACATTGCAAAAGAGCCTGAGGAGTTAGCTTTACCCCCCCCCCCCAAGAAAGAAAAAAACACACACAGCGCAGTTCAGACTGTTCCCTCACTTCTGGCAGCTGAAGTCACGCCAAGCATTTCCTGCAGAGTTGAAGTCTGAAATAGTCATTCTCACACTTACGTGAACACCCTTCTCCACCCTGTCCCATTTTCATTTTCGGCTCCTTGTGAACATTAACTTTGCCTCCACCCACACACCTTCCAAGTGGCGCAGAGATCTTCAGCAGGTACACAAGGTAGCCCACGGGGTGGGGGGCAGGAACGGAACAGAGTGGGGGAGAAGACAGGAGGGCTTGGCTTCACGCAGCTGCTTTAGCACTGTCAGGGAGACCAGATGCGAGGGAAAGCAAAGCAGCTGAAGAATTACAGCCAAAGTCCTACTTCCAAGCCAAGCTGGCTCCACGTTCTAGAGAGCCCCGGGGAAAGATGGGCTCCATTCAAGCTGCATCCTCCTCACTTGTTCACAGCTTAGACTAAAACATGGCTCCCCAAACTTGGCAACTTTAAGACTTGTGGACTTCAACTCCCACAATTCTCCAGCCAGCTACGGTAGCTGGAGAATTCTGGGAGTTGAAGTCCACAAATCTTAAAGTTGCCAAGTTTGGAGACCTCTGGTCTAAAATAACACAATTACTCCATTTGGGGAGGGGGGAGTCCAGCCTTCACTAACCTGGGGCTCTTGCTATGTGTCTGGATTTCCACTCTCAGAATTTTCAACAACGGCTTCCCAGCTGGAAAATTTTTGAAATCCATACATCTGGAGAGAACCCAGATTAGAGAAGGCTGGTTTAGTCATCAGAGGCTCAGATTAGCTAGGCCAACAGGCACCAAGGAGCACATGAATGAGCAATCTCAACTATAGCCCCTTTTTTGTTCAAAGGAACTTATCAGGGGAAGAGGATGGGTAGAAGAAAACATTACCTAGAATACATATAATTAGCAACCTTTGGGTTTCTAGAACTGTATGAACATTGTCAGGGATCACAACTAAACTAGAACTCACAGTCTTTGGAATCTGGCAGATTAGCAAAGTACCAGCACAGGACTTTTTGATACTTTCAAGTTAATAGAAACTGACTGACTTGCAAGCAACTATATTTGGACAATATGAATGTCTGGCAGCCATATAAGAAAGATAACCAGTATTTCCAGAAATGCAAGAGGAAGCAAATACAAAACAGTCTGTAGCTACAATTGCAAAAATAAAAATAATAAAAAATCCCCCAAAGCCTTCTGCTGAAATTAGTGTGACTGGCTGTCCCTGGGTCCCAGAATATGCTGGGGATGTTGTGATTTCAATGGCATATAATGTAGATCGAAGGGGGTGCTATGGCTCAGTGGTTAAAAATGCTGAGCTTGTCTGTTGGAGAGCTGACAGCCCAGGTTCGAGACCCTAGCATTGCATGATATGGTGAGGTCCCACTATTTGTCCCAGCTCCTGCCAACCTGGCGGTTCGAAAGCATGCAAATGCAAATAGATAAATGGGTATCACTTTGGTGGGAAGGTAACAGGGTTCCATGTGCCTTGGCGCATAGTCATGCTGGCCACATGGTTATGGAAAATATCTTTGTATAATACTAGTCCCTCACTAAGAAATGGAGATCAGCATCGCTCCCTAGACATGACTGGACAGAGGAGACCTTTACCTTTATAATCAAGATCAGAAGTGGGCATTTTACGGCCCTTTGGCTGTCCCTGTTTGACCCACTTGGATTGGTTTTATTTTGAAAGTGACTATTTTCTCCCCTTCAATTTATGTATGTAATATAACTTTTATTGTCATTTTTTTTTACCATGAGCACACTAGCCCACATTAAAAATGAAATTTTGCTGCCTGCTCTCAAGAGAAAATGTGTATCAGACCTCCGACTGAGCTTTCGGCGATACTGGATGTAGGGACCACAACAGCTGTGCCCCACAGTCCAGGCTTGCCCATTTCAGGGCTCCAAATGGAGCTGTTCTGTTCCCCCACTTCAGCACACAAACGGACACCACTAGGAAAGAGTTAACAGTCTAGCCTGTAGTAGGTATTTTTCTTTGATCAGTACTTGGCAGTTACACTCAAAACAAAGGCTTAATTACCTTTTGTGTCCATAGAAACAAGATAAGTCCAGACAATTTACAGTTCTTCCGAAAGTAAAGTTCCCAAACACAATCGGATTTTGCAAAGAAAATAGTCAAAATGCTGCAAGCCAAAAAGAGTCAAAGCCGAGAGATTCAAATCAGAGTTTCAGAGCCAAAGCAATCCAGGAATGTGATCAGAGTTTTGTTAATTGTTCATCACAGAATTCTCAGAGCAACCACACCCCTTTTTATACCTTGTAGGGTGTGGTACAATCAGAGACTCAGCTACTCCTGGCCCCTACTACTACTACTACGTTATTGCAAATGTTTATCCCTACATCTTTCCCTCAGATCTAGCCATGATTCCTCCCCGCTGTTATCACTCCCCACCTGTTGTACTGGCTCTCTCCCAGCTTGGCTGATAACAGGCTGTTCTTGTCGGCCTTCTGATGAAGGAGGAGGCCTTGCCAGGGAGGAGGGTCCTGGAAAGGGAGACCTTGCCAGTTCCTCTCCCTCATCGTCGGAGTCCTCATCCAAAGGTAGAGCACGCTTGGGACCCGGAGCCACAACAGGAGCCTTGACCACCTTGAAGGGGTGTCAAAGTATAGGAGAAACTTCTGGTAGGTCGAGGAGAGCTGCATCTCTCCTCCTGATCCAGAAAATCCCCTGCCGAAGACGGTGACAAGCGGCAGACAGAACATGGCTGCCCCGAAGGCTGGTACCAGCCAGAAATAAGATTGCACAGGAGGGAACGAACAAAGAGTGAAGAGAGGCTGTGGAAGGGTAAGAATAATTTTTTTATTGAAAATAAACCCCCAAAAGTAGCCAACCTTAAAGTGACTCCGGAATTTTGACTGAAACAGTGAACTGTTTTTCAGGAGAAAATACAGGAAGTGAATGTTTGATATTTTTGAAAAAGGGAGTGTCCGCCAGGCTGGCAGAAAGGACTGTGAGAAAATGATGTTGAAAAGTGAGGTATTATTCGACAGATGCTTTCTAACTTCTCCAAAATATCCTCCATCTGATTAAAGGTGTTGGATTTGATCGATAAAATATGGGAAATAATGTTTCAAATTAGTTAATTACCACTGACAAATTGAGAAGTGATAATGACATGACAGACAGTGGACTTGAAAGTGGAAGAAAAGGAACAAACAGATGGATTAGTGGAGCACACAAGAGGTGGAGCGCAGCAAATAACATTTTATCATGATGAGAGAAAAGAGTTATTAAAAATGGAATCTTTGCAATTTATTTATTTATTAGATTTATATCCCGCCTCTCTTCCCCAATGGGGAACTCGAGGCGGCGAGTTGATGGAGGGAATGAAAAATAATATCCCGGTTCTGACAGTTAGAGGTTGGATTCCTCGAAATAAGATGGAAATGACATCAGAAGAGAAGATGCAGACTGGCTTAATATATCCAACAGAATATACACGATGGCAAGTAACATGGGAGCAAGAAAGGTGGAAAGATTTTTTAACCAAGCTAAGGAAACAACGAGATGGGGGCAGAGACGGTGGCAAGAGGCAAATTAGAAGAACTAGACTATGGGCATCGATCATTTTGAAAAGGAAAAGAGATGATGGTTGAAGAGAGTTATCAACTAAGACTATATATGGCTTGAAGGTAAATCAAGCTAGAAAATAGGTTAGAGAGAGGAATAGTATGGTACTAATTGTTTATAGAAGGTTTTAAAGTAAAGATAGAAGGATTAAATTATTAGAATCTAATAATATAACAATAATATGAGAAACTGAACGACGGAATTGAAAATGTATGAAAAGACTATAAAATGATTATACTTAAGAGATAGAGATTGTTTAAGAAATGAATTTGGTATTTTGTCTATAATTAAAAAAACGAACTATAAAATTGAAAAATTGAATGATAGAATTGAAAATGTATGAACAGAATATATGTTTTATTGAGAATACCCTGGAATTAAGAATTAAATATGATATAGATAAGATTTATATATAGAACTATAGATTAGAATAATTATAAAATTAAGATGATCAGAGATTGCTGTTGGAATAGATAAAGGATATGGGAAAATTTCTAAATGAAATGTGTAAAAGGGAAATTATTAATGTCAATCTATTTTTTTTAAATGAGTCACATCAAGCTATTTTAAGAAGTTAAAGTTTAAATAATGAAATAATAACTATTAATGAGTAAAGGAATATTAACATAATTAATTTGTGTTAAGATAACAGAGAAAGATTATATGGAATGATGGTTGTATATAATAGTGAAATATTTTGATTTTGATTGTTAAAAGATATTAAAAGAAGAAGTAGGGATGTGAATAATGATGAATTGTAAGTGATGCCTGGAAACAACTTTGTTCGCGCAATGAGACAATGTGTAAAAAGAAAAATAATTAAAAAATTATGAATAAAAAAAAAGAGAAGGTAATGTAGGTAATGTAATAAATAAAATGTAATAAATAAAATAAAGTGTGTATTTATCCAGACACATACACAACACACATATACACATACTATATACCTATATACCTATATACCGTGCATGCCTACGCATCTTCACAGCCCTGTTGGTTCGGCCCTCCACAACAGTTTCTCATGGGGTGTCTTGAGAAAATTAATTGCCCATTCCTGGTTTAGATAAATTGAAAACCAGAAGTGAGACAATGTAGGCTTAGGGCCTGGTATGCCTCGTTGCCCAGATTATTTGAGAAACTTTCCCCTAAAACACAGTGGCTTCTGAATGCTGGATCTGATGCTAAATATGTGTCAAATCTGATTTCTCCAGGCAAGGCCTCTCGTTACCTACTGCAAGATTCAAGAAAGCAAGTAAGAGCACTTTTCTCACACACCCACTCACCAGAATACCAAGGGCTGCGAGTCAGATCCCTTCCCGCCTTAAGATCGAGATTCTTCAGAGAAAATGTGGACAGAATCCTGTAGGGCTCTGCTTAATGTCCTTAAACCTGGGAGCTTTTATGTGGCCACATGACGATACGATACATTTTGTTTTAAGTATGAAATCAATGTGTTTCCATTATCCTTGCTGGACAGGCTGCCGAATTCTGTCCATACCGTTTAGGGACCATGCAGGAGTGGGCACCCTACAGCCCTTGGGCCACTTATGGAATATTTTTTTGCAATTCCCAGAACTCAGCAACCTTGGCTACAAAATGATAATTTTCAAAAGGGCATGTCTATCTCTTTTACAATTTGCTGAATAAGGCAAATGCATTAAGTCACCGGGAATACCTGTCACGCCTATTTCCATTAGCCTCCCCAAACCCTAACAAAGAAGATAAAAACATCCTCAAATTTAATTTGCTTTGGTGAGGGAATCATCGTATGCCCCAGTGGCAGCACCCAGCTAAAAAAGTTGCCCACATCTGGACTTGGGGAATAGAAAGAAAAGAAAAAAAAGGGATGGGGACACATATTAATGGGCAATAGGACTGGCACTGCTTAGCATAAGAGTGAAAAGTTGCTCTCTGACCTGAGAAGTCCAACCCCAGACTAAGAAGGCTTAACCACAGATGGAATGGGGGGGGGCGGGGAGGAAACCACGTACATCAATCTTCCCCAAGTTGGTACTTTCCAAATATACATTGGGTCTCGATAAGTGGTTTGCTGGTAAATGTTTAGCAACTGGGCCTCCAGATCCATTGCCGCCACAGTGTTTGCGCTACTAGCCACTGAACAGCTAATCAGCATGCTCCATTGTGACTCAGCTCCGCTCTCAAGTGGCTCACAGAATTCCAGAAAAATTAACAATCAGCTTTTGCAAGCCTGTATGAGCTGGCTCCAGGATACCACCGGGTCTACAATTCCCAGAAAATCAAGCTATCACCGCCTTTACAAATGGCCAATTGCAACCCTACCTTGAAAACCCTACTTTTCATACCATATATGTCTATTTGGATGCTGCTGGGAAGACTGTTGTTTCATAACTCAGATCTACGTAGCATGCAATTTTAAATCACAGTGGCATATGCTTTCCCTTTGATGGGCCACGTAGTAGGGATGTGTGAGAAAAACCCCCCAAAAGTGAAGCAGTTTTGAGCCAGGTTTTGAGCCATTAAAATGCATTGCATGCAAACCTCCAAGTTTTCTTCACCCCCACTATGTCTAAAGGAACTTAAAACAAAAATAGTGGATTTCATGTAATACGTGTCAAAATTTGTAGTTGTGCAGATTTACAAGGACATTCTCTCTCCCCAAAACCCTGATTACCAATAACTCAGAGGGGGAAATACAGCTGCAAAGCCAGCAGTTTAGATACAAGCTTGCTGGTTGCATTCCACACTGGAAAAACCCATGGTTGAAGCTTTTAACAAATTAATGCCAGAGCCTCCCACCTTATCAGAAGGGAATAGAAAGCAGAAAGAAACAGGGAAACGGACACTATCTTTCCTGTTTTTCACAGCATGACTGCTGTGCAGCCAAATGACCTGGACCAGCTTTCAGGCACAGTCAGCGAGTTGCAGATTTAAAAGGGAACACACGTTACATGTATGTTTCCCCTTTTAAATTCAGGGCTTAGTGGCAAGCCCTGGATTAATCTTTATTTCAGCGGCTTCTGAAATAATCCTGGCAGCTTCTACCAGGAATTTAACTTTTATCACCTGGACTGTGATCCTTTCACCTGGCCTAGAATGTCGGTCTGTCACAAGCTGATTTTCTCCAGGTCATTTGGCTAAATGGAGGCTACGCCGGGAAAAGCAGAATAGATACAGCGCATTCCTTGTTTATTTCAGCTTTCTATTCCCCTCTGATAAGGTGGAGGGCTTTTGGCATTAATTTATTAATGCTCCAGTTGTGTTCAACAGTGTGGAACATAACTAGTAAGCTTGTATCTAAACCTCTGGCTTTGCATACATAACACGCACACACACACACATATAGACACACACACAAACGTATGCAGTGCAGACACTCAGAGCAAAACAAAAGGGGGGAAAAAGAGATTAAAAAAAAAAAGAGTCTCCACTCTGTAATAAGACAAAGTTGCCTCAAAGCCGTCATTTTCTCAGCAGGAAGCAAAATTAAGTTCATCATCAGGGCGTGAATTAACGGCCTCTCATGCTGCTCGGAAATCTATAAGGGGCTATATGTGGTTTGGAGAGAAACATTTTGCCCAGGATGTGTAATAATCACTGAAACTGTAGAGTCGCCCTTGTGGTCCCTTTGGATAATGTTACAGTAATGTTGTGCCTCTTAATGTTTTATGAGGGGTGCTGGGCTTGACAGGAAAAAAGGCGAAGAGGCTGTAAAAGCTTCTTAGCTTACAAAAACAGCGGGGAGAAAAAAAAAAGATCTCGGGGCTCAGGAAGAGTTAGGCAGAAAGAGGGAGGAGAGGGGGGAGAGATGAAAAACCCCAAATGTTGGGAGTGCACCCAAGGACCGGTGGCTGCTGAACGATAGCTCACACACCGAGCCAACCCAAGCTACTCCTCTGACTGCATTAGAGCAGGGTGAGGGAAGGACTTTTCCCACGGGGTTTTTTTGAAGCATCCACTTTTATTTTAATGGCCCACCGACCCCGTCCCTCTGGGCTGCAATAAAATCTCATCATGAGTGAGCAACCCTAAAAGCTTTTCCAATCCTCTCTCCAAGAATTTGACACGGGGAGCAGCTCTGCTCCCGGGGAAGATGAGGATTGCGCTACCTGGCCCAGTGCATTACAATCAATTCAGATCTGCAGGAGAAAAATCTTCTGATGCTCTTTGCGGCCTGTAAAGCCACAACGGCAGCCGATTTTATTTTGAAATATCCCACGTAAAGAGCTCCCTGCGAGAAAAAATATAACCGCTTTGCTTCGTGCTCCTTGCAGTTTATCCTGGCATAATCCAACTAAAGTGCAAAGACAAACCTCTTTGTGTTCTTCAATACAGGTAGTCCTCAACGTACGACCACAATTAAAGTAAAGACTGCGGAGAGAATAAGTGGGTGCACTCTTCCCACTTTGGATCAAACTTATGCCTCCAGGTGTTATAAGAAAACTGTAGAGAGTGTGCAAGAACGCACGCACCCTGGAAATTATCTCTTCCAGCTTCTGCCTTCTTAGAAGGAGGTACAGGGTCATAAAGACCAGGACCAGCCGCTTGAGAAATAGCTTCTACCCGAAAGTGGTTTTGGCTTTGAATGCAGCGGAATGCATTTTCTGAGGGAACTTCTGTATTTAATTTTTAGAGTTTTTTGAGTTCCTTAGGGGGTTAAATGTGTGTATGTGGGGTGGGGAGTATGTTGACATATATTTGGTTAGGTTCTGTAAAGTTGATGTAGCTAATGTAGATTTTTCAATCTCGGTGTTCTGTACAGGACAATGACAATAAAGATTTATCATATCGTATCGTAATTGAGCCTAACATTTCCTTTGCTAAGCAAGGCAGTTGTTAAGTGAGTTTTGCCCCATTTTACAACCTTACTTGACACAGTTGTTAAATGAATCACTGCCGTTATTGAGTTAGTTAACATGGTTGTGAAGTCATTCTGGCTTCCCCATGGACTTTGCCTATCAGAAGGTCGCCAAAGGTGATCACATGACTCCAGGACCCTGCCACCCGTCATAAACACATGCGGATTTTGATCACGTGACCATGGGGATATTGCAACGGTCATTCAGTGTGAAAAACGGTCATAAGTCAGTTTTTTCACTGCCGTTGTAACTTTGAATGGTCACTAAACACATGGCTGTAAGTTGAGGACTACCTGTAAGCTGGAGAATACAAATGGAACACTGAGTTGAAAGGCGTTTCACCTGATGCGTAATTTAAAGAAACAGTTCAGCAAAACACAACACAAGTGTTTTGGGCCCAGAAATTATCTTTTGTTGTAAAGCAAGGGAAATTAAGCTGGCCAGTACAAGCAGCGGTTTATCATTTGTCCTAGAAAAGATGTTAAGGACAAGGTAAGATGAGGAATAAGAAAAACTACAGCCCTGCTTCCTTTCTCACAATCAATCCCCTACAAAGCATGTTTTTACTGTTTTAAAATGTTTTTAGTATTTTTAATTGTAATATATTTTTGAATTGTAAGCCACCGAATCATTGACTGAGATGAGCGCCTATAGAAATTGAGTGAAGGAATGAATGAAGGAATGAATGAAGCAAAAACGACAGCTTATGTGCCAGAGATGAAGGCACTTATCCCACAATATCGACCAACGTCGCCTCTTCTCTGACATTATCAATGCTCTGGTTTCTATGAAAGGAGAAAAACGTATTAAGAAGCTTTTAGTCTTTTCAAACTTTGAGGGGGGAAAAATGAGAGGGCATACATAGCAATTGTTAATTGGAAAACATACATATGCTTATTTTTAACTAGCAAAGGGAAAGAAATAGCATTTAATGTGTGTCTATTGAGAAAATATGCCGTGGAAAACACCAATGAAGTTTATTGTTTGTTCTGGGTACACATGTGCATGTATATATCTTTTGTAATCTGTTGCCACTCTTGGTCCGGTGGGAATTTTTAGAGTTAAACTTGAAGACATACATTCCTTCAGCTTTCCCCAAGCTGGTGTCTTCTAAATTTAATAGACTCTTTACCTGTACTGTCATTATCTCCCAATTCATGAGGAATACAATAAATAAAGGAAAGTTCAGAATCAATTATAGGATATATAACTTAATATATCTGGATGACATCAAGTTGGGAACCAGGGGTGCCAACTCAAGGCCCGGGAATTGGATACGGCCCATAGGGTGCTTAGATCTGGCCTGCGGGGCCGCCCTGGAAATAGCGAAGGATTGGCCCACGGTGCCTCTGCCAGTGAACACTGAGCTCAAGAGAGCTGCATGCGGCCCTCCCTGGCCCCATTTTTGGCTGCAATGGTTTCCTGCAGCCCTCTACCAGAAAAACAGAGCTTCGTTTTTGCTGGCAGAACGCTTGGGCCACCACAGGTACCCCAACACAAGTGACATCAAGCTGGACACACCCACCCTGGCCAGGCCCGGCCTGCCCCTGAGGTCAAACACAACCCTGATGTGGCCCTCAATGAAATTGAGTTTGACACCCGTTCTAGGCTAACCTATTATACATTCTGTTTCATTATTTTTTTCCATGCTTCTGGAGATCATGAAAGAAGAAAAATCCAACAATTTAAAAAGAATGGCTTACTTTAAGGTAGCAAAATCTTTTCTTGTGGTGATGGACAAATATGAGGCTGTTGACATTTAGTAAAGAAACAATTAAAGTAAAATTTCAGCAGCGTGCACAATTGCCAACTGGCAATCACTTGTGCTGCTAGACAATAAATACAGAGTTATAGCTAAGGACATGAAGATAATGGCGTAATTATTGGTAGAGAGAAGGAATTAATTCATTTGATGTTACCCCAGGCTTCTGAACTAATATATCTCACAGTATCTAAAAAAGATGGTCTTGACATGATCACCAACACAAATCTCTCGCCACCGACAAGAGAAATCCATAAGAACTAAGAAAATCCATAGGTACCACATCATCTGTTACTTCTGTGATTATAAATGGGAACAAGTACAGGGAGAAGGCGGCTGCTCAGCTCCTGTCTCAACTCTAGAAGGAGGCAGTCAGGTGGCAGGCATTTTAAAAAGGGGGGAAATGTTCCCAATTCTTCCCTAATGTATGCAAAAAAGTCATCACTTAGGACATTTAGTTGACCCAAATTCTTGATTCTGTGCAGATATATAGTCTGGGCCCAAACCCAAGAATAGACGACAAAAAAGGGGGGCAGTGAGTAAGTCTGCAAAGGCTTGCCCAATAAGAGGGGGGGGGGGAAGGAGAGAGAGAGAACATACTTTCTCCGAGAACATCTGTAAAAGGTAACTATTAACACTTTTACAAGGTGACTGAATGGCATAGGGGGAAACTAGTTCACTGTTTTCTCCTGACATGCAGACTGTAAAATTGAACAAAAAATGACAGCAGGGCAATAGCTCCTTTTTCTGTGTCATAGGAGCTATTAAAAGATTGTTCTCCCAAAGCACCAGGGAGTGCTCCAACAAGCCAAGCTGTTCCAGCAGTTATTAGAAGCTAACGGAGGAATGGGGGGTAATCCATTTCACACAGAGCTCCAGCTTCTTCTCTGCATAGCCAACAAGCTGGGGGGTGGGGGAGAGGAGGAGGAGAAGGCAGAGCGAGACAGGAATGACAAAGTAAGTGCATCCAAAACGCCTATTACAGGTGTAACCTTTGAAGCTCGCACGGCCTCCATCCGCTCCCCCCCCGCCACACAAATCCCTTGCCTGTAACACAGATGTCAAAATGGTGGGCCTTTGCACATGATGACCGTAAGTGGAACAGACTGACAGTGCACACCAGACACCAAGACGCAGCCACATCTCATCAGAGGCAAAAAAGGGGAAATCTGAATGGATAGATTTTTTTTTTTTTAAAAAAATTGGCAACGGTGAATCAACGGAGACCAAATTGTTTTCGTTTCTGGACTAGCTGGTAAGAAGGTAGAGAAACAGCGAATCAGACCTTTGATATGGAAAAACCACTGAGGAATGGAACAGAAAGAAGGCTCTGAGCAACGATTTTAAAGTAGGGAGTTGCAAAATATTAAAAAAAAAAACAAAACCATAATCCACCCAGGGAGATCCTCTGGGGGGAGTGGGGTGGTATCTTTCAAAAGCAAAAAAGAAATTGCTTAATTAGATTTTTTTTTTAAACGGATAATTGCCTTCATGTGCTTTCAAAGGCAGCTTAGCAACCTCTTAACATCCGCATGTCCTGTAATAGCAGCCTCGCTCTGGAAGGGGTTTTTATACCTTTACAAGCAGTGGCAGACAGTAAACACCTATCGATACGGATGGGGGTGTGTGATGGGCACTTGGGAGTCGTTAATAAAAGCATGATTTAAAATTTCCTGGTCAATATGTGTTCACATAAAAGGGCACCGTCCTAATATCCATAATCTCCAAACCCATGGGGCAGAGTTTAATGAAAGTCTGTACAATTCGGGGCTCTTTATCCTCAAAAGCCACTGTTCAAAACAACCACCCCCTAATGATGGGCAAGGGGTGAACGGTAAAGGCAGAAATCCGAAATGCACAGTGTAGCGACGAGGACGGTCTTAACAAGCCAAACACAAATTAAAGTTGCTGGTGGGTTGTTGGGGGCGGGGGACTGGGATAAATTCAGTAACAAGCTGGGAAAAGAGTCCCTCTGCACGCTGCCTGATGAAGAGGAAAGCCATGTGTTTCCGCAAGAGGCTCGTGCAAGAAATGAGAAACAGATGTGGGCTGAAAGAGGGGGTACTGCTGGTGACAGCCAAGTAACTCAGAAGCCCCATACGTGGTTTGAATGACAGCATGCAGCTCCCTGGGAAGCAGGTTCTTTTTGCAAAATTATTCCCAACAGAGGGAAGGAAGATGGTGCGTTAGCACAGAAGCATCCCTTAAAAGATAACCTTATAAGGTGTGAAAGAAAGATGGCAGGTTCTGACACCACAGCGAGGAGATCTTCTAACGCTGTGGGATGACACCCCTTCTAGAGTGCCTCAAGAATGGATTTCACTGCTTCGCTTGCGGCCTTTGGGGACATTTTTCGTTCCTATCTAGCTGAGGGCTTCAATGGATTGTGCTTCTTTATGCACCGCTAGGATAGGGCCCACTTGCAAAAGTCTGCAAAACCTTCTTCCACGACTTGAATACTTCCAACACCTGTGCTTTGGAATATGGTTTAATATATCTTACCTTCTAATAGGGACAGACTCCCAAAATACATTAAAACAATACTCTGCAGTTCTCTGAACTATTCTGGACTTAAAGCAATGTTTTCCCCGCGTGTGTCTCTTATGATCTCCAAGTTTCACCAAAGATCCCTTAAATGTTATTTTCTGTGGCTGTCAGATTACCTCAGTAAAAGCATAGGGAGACACATGTTTGGCTATTTCTCACCTGTTACAGCACTTCATTCTGCTAAGCGCTGTCATCATCATGAATCACTCTAAGACCTACTTAAATAGAATTCCAAAAAAGCTAGAAAAAGAGGGGGGAAATGCAACAATAATCCTATTCTGTTTCACTGGTTCTTTTTCCTAGACTAGCATTTATAGATCTCCAGATGATTTGCAGTAGATTGGGAAAGGTTCCCAACACTCAAACAACTAAGAATAGGAACAGTTCAAAAAATATTTTCCACTTAAAATTACACAACCGAAAGAGAATGTTTGGGAGAGAAAACCAGGAGAGGAAAGAATTATATGGAATAATGTGGAAAAGGAAAATATGGAAAATATCCTTTTCCGTTCATAATCTGCCTCTCCTGTAATCCTTAGCAAATTTTGTCACTCCCTTTATGAAAGCTGGAATAATCATGATGGAATGCTTTTTGTACGGCCGCTTTGTCCATTAACGCAGTGTCTCCTTCTTGTAATTTCAGTATCAGGAAAGAATGTTTGGAGGGGAAAACCAGGAGAGGAAAGAACTTTGAGCCTTGTTTTTTTCCAGATCACAAATTGCCTGAACTGAGCATGTGCTCAAAGGCATCTTGTTTCTTAATTTGTAGCCTATGTCTAACCCCCATGAGTATCTTTCACCAAGCTCTGATTTACCCTGCTAATCTAAACAACTGAATGAATTTATCTGTGAGCCTGAATTGTCAATTAAATAGTACAACATCTAGGCTGACTCACGTGAACTCCTATGTTTTCCTTAGACTGATAAATACACATGTATGGCATTAGTAATGCCAGAGAGATAAAAAATATTTTTTTCAGTTTTTCTGAACTGTTTCTTTTCAAAACTGACAAACGCTCGTTTTAACGGTTAGCTGTTGATGGCCCAGAAATATGGCTGATAAACAAGTTTTTGGGACTAAAATGCGTATCAGTGTGTAAAAGTGGCAGCAGAGCAATGACATAGTTCCTTCTCCAAAGGAAAAACTATGATTGGCTGTTTTCCAACACAGCAAGCTTTCTAAATTAAAAAAAAAAGGATAAACAGTTCAGACCTGATGCCACACCATAAACAGGGCACGATCTAGAATAATTATTATTTATTTGCACACTTTGCTTGCACATTACTGACAATGTGCCTCCTATATTCTTTTATCAACCTGAAAATATCAGACTGTTGGGTGTATAAGCCTGATGCTGGATTTGATACATTATATGCCACTTTTGACTGAAATATTGAAAACCACTATACATATATTTGTGGAGGGGGTTGTATATTAATGTATTTAAATAGAGCTATATCTTTTATTTTTTTTACAATAAAATTATTAAAGTTTACAAATACGAAGGTAAAAACCTAATACAAAGTAAGAAAAATATAAAAAGGAAAAGAAAAGAGAAAAGTGCAAAGAGAAAAAAAAAAGGAAAAGGGAAAGGGAAAAAATAAAAGGCCTTCTGGGCAGATTGATCACTACTCCGCTGTTTGCAGAGCTGACAAACGTGGTGGAAATAGAAGCCAAAGAATGGACCAGCTCCTTAGAATTTCTCTTCAGATTAAGGAGAGGACAAGTATGACCCATAAGTTTGCTCCACACAGGCATCTCCCTGCAAAATTGCAATCTCAAGCAGGTTTGATAACTCTGGATGCTTTTTTTTGGGGGGGGGGGGGAATCATCCTCACTAAGCTATGGTTCAAAACCATAAGAGACACCAAAGAGACACAGAGTTATCTAATTCCTCTTTGCTACTTTAGGAAGCTGCTTAATATTAAGTTCTTTCAAGTTAAGAACTTTCCGAAGAGCAAGCTTTACACCATTGCGAAGAAAATCTCTGGATGAAAGAAACTCCACTGTAAGTTTATAAATTATAAAAAAAAAGCTTTGCTTTTTGGGGGGCAAAATGGGCAAAAGGGGGACTTGAAAAATGGATTTTGGAAAACTAATGGGCTTGATGGAATTGAAAGAATATTCCTGTGGGCTTTTTAAAAAAAGTAGTAAAGAATATATGAAGATTTTGAAATTCATATGTAAGCACTGTGGGAAAGTTTGTTGATTGGAAAATAAACAGATGATAAGTGGGGAAATAAACAGAAGACAAGGCCGACTAGAGGGAAGAGAGAACAAACAATTTCATTTAAAGGAGAAGAGACCCATTAATACAATGCAGCAACACTATTTTACTATAAAAGAAATTTAAGAATGGGAACAATGTACTCAAAAATTACTAATTTTTTTTGATAATACCACAAAGGATACAGATGAACAATAGATTTCATTGGATAAAACAGACCGATTTGAATGTAGATTTGGAGTTTTAAAAATGTTGGATTACGAAAGCTATATGGAAAAAGTTGCGGTGGACATTTTAAAAATGTCACCAGTAGAAAAATAATGTGTAAAAAGATGCCAAAATAGATTTATAGATGAAACCAGTTGGTTTCTTAAAAATTAAAGGGGACATACAAATAATAATCAAAGGAGTGATTTGGAAAGCCTTCTTAGCTAGGATTTACAAAAAGAATGTGTGAAACCAAGAAAAGTCTGAAACAAAGAGAAAATGATAAGAAGTCAAGTTATGGACATTTGACATGTCAGGATTAAAGCTTTTAAAAAGTAAACAGGTGGTCTATGAAATGAATCTATGTCGTCAGAGTTAAAATATCTTTGTTGTGGTTTCTGCTAACTACTAATGGGATTTCTTTCTGACCAGAACTGTATGAAACAGTTTTAAGAATCTCTTTACAACCTGGGTGAGAATTCTTTTGCTTTGTTTCTTAAAGAAAGTGACAAGTTTGGATTACAAATGGATTTTTAAAATTAAGAATAAAATACAGTATATGTGTTTAATATTTCTAGTAGCTCTTAGCAGACTTTTGCTGATAAGGACTGAGTGATAGGCTTCTATAATTTGATTATTGATTAGGGATGAAGATACATATTTTTAATGAAATACTAGAGAAGCTGTCAAGTCAATGTAATTGTTTGTACTTGTCTGGAGGGAGGAGGAGAATCATCTTTTATGTACCTTATTTATTTTAAAATATACTTATTGCATTGTTATATAACAGATGAGATCAAGGTTCAGTTACTATGACTACAAATTTGCTCTTGGGTTTTCAAAAACAGGGAGGGGGGGGAAGAAAAAGGAAAGGAAAGAATACGGGTATATTCCAACAGATATTTAACCATTTAAAGATTGGAGGTGATATAATGTATATTATCTCCCCTATGAAAAATCTGCCTCCTAAGAAAAAGGATGTCTTAGTTTGTTAATTTTAAAAACAATCAGGAGGAAAACAAGAGATTATAGTCATTACATTATCTTTTCTAAAAATATGGTTTTTACTGTTTCAGCACTGTGATCCTATGACTGGAGTGCAACTACCATATACAGTGGGGCAAAAAAGTATTTAGTCAGCCACCAATTGTGCAAGTTCTCCCACTGAAAAAGAGGAGAGAGGCCTGTAATTGTCATCACAGGTATACCTCAACTATGAGAGACAAAACGAGAAAAGAAATCCAGAAAATCACATTGTCTGATTTGGAAAGAATTTTATTTTATTTATTTATTTATTTATTAGATTTATTTATTAGATTTATACCCTGCCTCATTTCCCCAATCAGGGGAACTCGAGGCAGCTAACAACAGTTAAAATAAACATATTACAATATAAAAAATCTAAAAAACACAATCCATCCATATAAACATTCACCTATCAAAACCTTCTAACAGCAGCGAGACTGATTTTTGTGCAGGACTGGAAAAAAGATAAAATACCAACAGAAGATAGATTAATCAGCAA
>JANHGC010002267.1:823485-841119 GCA_027560395.1 Boaedon fuliginosus | reverse complement strand
TCCGCAAAGCCGTTAAGACCTGGCTTTGCCAACAAGCATGGGCCTGACCTTTATATTTCCCCCTCCTGAGGTGTTTTTGGTGTGATTGGTGTGTGCTTGGTTTTTGAAATATCTCGATGTATAGGACTGTATTTTATAATGTTTGTTGCCGCCTCGAGTTCCCCTCTGGGTGAAGAGAGGCGGGGTATAAATTCAATAAATAAAATAAATAAATAATTAGTTGGGATAGGGTTTACAGGGAGTATCTTATATTCTAGAAAATGGCAGCTTTGCAGGTGTACATATCTCCAAAGGCAGCTATTTTGTGATTAAATAAGCTTCCCAAGCATCTATTCTACTATTATATTGATGTCAGAATAATACTGCTGTTGACATTTTTCATTTAATTTGTGAAAGTGCTCATATTTAAATTTCCTAGATTACTCTTAGTATTCTATGGGAGACTTAAAAAGCTGAACAGATTGAGTTCTATTGCCATAAAGCCATAAGAATATTTTCTTCTATTTCTGCTTTCAGAAAGCCAACAGAAACCAAGGGAATGTCAGAATGTGTCTTACAGTTTGGCCCAAAAAGAGGAAACAATGGCTCTCTGCATGTACTTGAACAATTCCCAGTTTAGTTAAGGATGTTGGGAGTTACAGCTGAACAAAACCTAGTGGGAAGCACACAAATTACCCAATAGCCAGTTCAAAAAATATTGTTGGTTAAGAAAGCCACATTCCCATATCTTTCCCAAAATATAGACAGTACTCCTTGACATCTCCACTTCAAAAAACTGATTCAAATGAGAAGTCCTGTTAACCTCAATCAGGCTTCAATCCTAGTTAGTCTGCCTAAAGTTGTAAGCTTGTCTTTCAGTTTGGGTTAAGTCACTACTTGTCCATCGCTTAGCAGTCGCATAAAGACAGACAAAATAAGTCGAAAGCACTTTTAAGTGGACAAAGCCTCCCGGTAGCCACTTGCAGCCATGAAATGACAAATTCTGTACAGATTATGATAATTAAACATGTTTTCGCTGAACAAGCTGAGGCAATCAGTAAATATTCAGAATCAGAAACACAACAAGAGGATAGCCCAGAACTGCGTCATTGTGGTGCTGAGGCAGGGATGACCTAATGCAAAGGAACAAGCTCTTGGACACACACACATACGCACACATACCCTGGTGGTCACCAGGCTTACAATAACCAAAATTTCCAGTCAGCAGATCCTTTGGGGATTGTATAGTTCCATAGCATCTGGGGGGTCTCAAGTGGCTAAAAGGAAACTTGGAAGGTGGGAATAGGGGAGAAGAGTGAATAAAAAAACCTCTCCAGCCAAAATGACCTGGTGTTCTTTGGTGAACACCCTCTATCATTTCATACCTGTCCTAAATACCACTGGGTAACCACAGGAGTGCAATTTGAATTCACAATTTCAAAATCCCCCAGCCACATTCTGTTGCCCAAGCCAAAGTTACATACCTAATTCCTCTTCTGCACATTATGATGCTAAGTAATTTTACTGAACTGTTGATTTGATAATTTAATAATTTGAATTATTTATTTTGAAAAGAAGAAAATGATATATTAAAATGGATACCTGCAAATCGGTATATATTTAGACCGAGGATTGAAAACTATTTTTAAAAAGAAAGAAAGAGAACACAGAATTCAGCATCTCAGTCCAAAAATGGATGTTTGCTGCTGAATCCATGATCTGCAGCTGTCTGAGTGAAGGTGTATGCCTCTTCCTGAATTACAGATTCTGGATTCAGGATCTGATGCCTGGTGCTTGTGACAAACCCAAGTGACAAAGTTGAGACTCCAGATAAAGGAGCACGTTTAACTTGCGACCAACAGGATTTAGACCATTAAAAAAAACCACCATTCTTGCCATCCAGGAGTCCTGAAACCTATCAAGAGCTAAAACCTAACAGACATTCAATCAGATGCTCTTGCTAAGTTGCCACGGCAACAGATTTCTTAGTACTGGGGGAGAACCAAAGCAAGCATGTGGAAATTTGCATCTCTTACGGATTCAAAAGTCACTCCCTCCCTTCCTTTCCCTGCTTGGGGAAATAAAGATGCTTTATGGTTTATGAGTAGTCTAGATTAGGGTAATTTTTCTAGGGCTGCGGTGAAACTTAATCTTGAGCGTAGGGAGGCAGGACGATCAGCCTTGTATTAATTGAATAATAAAAATCTCTTTTCCGTCTGTATAAACTGAGCATCCGGAGAAAGCAAATAGCTTACAAGCCCTGGAGAGAAAGAGGGCAATGGGAAATTGATAAATCAAATATATAGGTCATTCAGCCACGTCCTGGAACAGTTTGAACCTACCTTCCCCTGCGTCATCTTTTCCCCTTAAGTGACGCTGCTCGCTCGGCTGAGGGATAATGCCCCTTCAGAGAGGAGGGATGGAGGCGAGCCGATTCAGTCCCCTCTTTTAGCAGCCAGCTGGAGTAGGATTTGCTCTCTTGGGCGGGCGCTGCTTCTGCCTCTGCCGCAGCCTGCGAGGATGCTCCTACGTTCCAGCAACATCTAGAGCGTATCTCCCCTCTGATGGAGCTGGGGCGATACCATTGCCCAGCTTTTGAACGGGGGTGGGGGGGAGGATGCAGAGGAGAGCAGGCTCAGCCAAGGAAGAAATTAGGGAGGAAAGAAAGTGGTTATTCTTATTGTTGTTGTTAATTTTTTTAAAGGCTTTTTCTGGGCCTGATTTTGCAGAATCGCAGTGCGAAGGTAGAACCCGATGGATGCCAGGATGCAAGAGAAGGTCGAGGTTCAGCATTTTGCAATGGGAACAGGAGGGGAGGAGGCAGTGATGCAGGGAGAGAGATGAAATGAGATGCGCTGGAGAGGCACACCGTTTTCCTGTGTTACTAAGAGCAGCCTAGGGAGCAATTGGCAGCACAGCCCCAGGGACTATTAGATTTCTCTGGCACATGAAAAGCTTTGCTCATCAGAGACAGGGAGAGATCCCTGTTGCTCTGCTCAGTTCAGTAAATATCTCCCCCTTTCTCTTTCTCTCTCAGAGACCAGCTGATTCCTTTAGAGCCCATCTTAAAATGTTATGGACATATTCATCTTCTTTTATTTTTAAAATCGTAGGTCAACCGCTTTGCGGCCTAGATTCATCACCGGCTCCTTTCAGGCAACCCACACTGTGACTTGTTGCCAATCCCATAAAGTACATTGCTTATTTTATTTATACAATTTTAATGGCCAGCCATCTCAGGTGATTCTGGGTGGTGTGCACGGGTTAGAAACACGAAACCATGACAAATAACCCTCTGGTTTACATGGATAAACAATAACCCCACTCACACACACATAAAAACCCCGAACAAACCCCAAAGCAAAAAAAAACAGCCCACCACATCATACTTCCACAACAACAGCAGAGCTCATCTAGCTTCCTGAACCAAACCTCTGTGGAAACAGTCAAGTATTTGATGCTTCTGAATCTCCAGGAGAATTGCTGTTACATAGAACAGCTACTATACTGCCCCTGAGAAGGTGCTACTCTAAGGTGCAACAAGATGACACTATGTGTTAGGAGGAACGCAGAGCATGTCCTATCTGCTAGATCTGATGGATCAGGCTAAAACGACAGAAGAAAGACAGTACTGCAAAGTAGCCTGTCCTTCACCATGTAGGCTTTATTATGCTTGTTCTTTCACTGTGAGCCTTCCCCATCCAATGATCCACCAACCAACAAGAGGAAGACCAGCATGCCTCTCCTCTTTGAAGGTCTGGCCCTGTTCTTGAATGTTTGCTAACCAAATCCCTGGGATTATTTGGATTCTATACAGGTAGTCCTGTTACGTGAGGAATGTAAATTTATGTCGTTACATGAGAAATTTGTTAAGTGGGTTTTGCCTCATTTTACGAATTTTTTTTCATTTATTAAGTGACTCACTGCAGTTGTTAAATTAATCATATGGTTATTAAGTGAATCTGGCTTCTGACTTGGGTCAAAAAAGGAGACCCTGCAACCGTCATAAATATGCATTAACAGTGGGATACAATCAAGATCAAGTGAGGTACTAATGCCACTCTATAAAGCCTTAGTAAGACCATACCTAGAATACTGCATCCAGTTTTTTTTAATTAATTTGTTTGTTTGTTTGTTTGTTTGTTTGTTTGTTAGATTTATACCCCACCTCTCTTCCCCGGTCAAGGGAACTCGAGGCGGCTAGTTTTGGTCACCATACTATAAAAAGATGTTGAGACTCTAGAAAAAGTGCAGTGAAGAGCAACCAGGATGATTAGGGGACTGGAGACTAAAACCTATGAAGAACGGAACTGGGCATGGCTAGAACTGGGCATACAGGAACTGGGCATGGCTAGTCTAGTGAAGAGAAGGACCAAGGGAGACATGATAGAAGTATTCCAATATTTGAGGGGATACCACATAGAGAAGGGGGTCAAGCTATTTTCCAAGGCACATGAAGGCCAGACAAGGAAGATCTAGAGATTCAACTTAGAAATAAGGAGACATTTTCTGACAGTAAGAACAATCAACCAATGGAACAAAAGTTGCCTTCGTAAGTTATGGGAGCTTCATCATTTTAAAGAAGAGATTGGATTGCCATTTGTTAGAAACGGTGTGGAGTCTTCTGCTTGAGCAGGGGGTTGGACTAGATGACCTACAATATCCCTTCCAACTCTATTAATCTGAGTGCTGTAAAGCAGAAGCCCCAACCTTTGTGTATAGGGAGTTCCACAGAGAAAGGTTTTTTCCCAGACCAGAGGAAGTATGGTTTTGTATGCTGCCCACATCTCACAGATGGAGCTTCGCTTGTCTTACTGCAGCCCGGTGTTGGTCCATGGCCCAGGGGTTGAGGATCCTTGCTGCAAAGCAGTGGTCTCCAGCTTGGCAACTTTAAGATTTGTGGACATCAAGTCCCAGAATTCCTCAGCCAGCTTTGAGGAACTCTGGGAGTTGAAGTCCACACGTCTTAAAGTTGCTAAGATTGGAGACCCCTGCTGTAAAGCACTATGGGGCTAGGTGCTACTGCTTTTATAATACAAGATAGTTGGTTGTTTTTTAACCAGTTTATCCTCTTAATAGTGTATTTATTTGAACCAGATATATTAACCATTCTGTAAAAGCAATTTTATGTCATCACTGTATGCGGCATTTAAAAAAAAAGGACAAGGTGACATATAAAAGGTGAAAGATGTTTTCTTAAATATTTCTATAGTTTAGCCCAATATGAATTACAATTTACAGATCTTGAAAAAATCTTTCCCGTGATGTTATAAATCTGTGAACCTGTTTACTAACCCTATCATAATTTAGCTTTTTTTGTTTTTTAATTAACTAGCTGTTTCTACCCAATTTAACACTGAAATACCTCCTCATTGAATGTTGGTGACAAATAAAGAGAAAAATCTAATATGAAATCTTTAGGAAGAACAATGAATGCGCACTACTGCTTGATTTCACTTACTTATGAACATAATGCAAAGCAGTTGCTTTGTTTAAGCAATGCTTAAACAGCATGCTTAACCCAGAGTACTAGATCTGGCAGCAAAAATCTAGAAAACTGTTAGATCTGAGATAGTGTTGCAACAGAGGCCCTTCATGACTTTGGGGATATTCAAATATTCAATTTCTGAGTTGTTTTTGTTTGTTTGTTTATTTATTTATTTATTTTATTTTGATTTATACCCTACCTCTCTTCCTCGGTCAAGGGGAACTCGAGGTGGCTTCCAACAGTTTAAAATACATTTTGTATGAATATATTAAAATTACTAAATTAACCATTCATACAACAATCAAAATCATCCAAGGTAAGGGGGAGAGGGATTATAATTATAGCATTTCGATTCCATTTTTGACATATTGCTATCATTTGTACAGATTTCTAACATGCTCCTTTCAGCATTCCCTCACTTCAGTTTCATCCCACATCATGTCATCGTTTTTATTTTTAATTTCACTTGCTCTGCTACAGGCTCTTGTTTGGCCCTTTTCATCTACTTCTAAGACAATATTTGAATTTCCGTCAAAATTGCTCTGCATTCTCTCCACTTCTTTTAGCTTTAATTGTATCTTTCTCTTTAACAAGATTCTTTGCAACTGTCTTTCTCTGTGTGGACATTAGACACACCTTTTATCATTCTCTCTTAATGCATTTTTTCCTGGTATACAGCCTCTTTCACTTCATCACTCCACAAAGCATCTTTTTAAAAATTTCAATAGCATAACTCCACATATTCTCACACACCTGGTAACATGACTCTTTTCATACTGTTCCAAGCAGCTTACTCATCTTCTTTCTTTATCACTGTTCTTCATTATTTATCTTCGAAGATTAATTTATTGTGTAATCTTTTTCATACAGGACTTTTACTTTCTTTCTAATCATTCTAACTTTCCTCTTGATTTCTTTTACTTTTTTCACTCTCTCACCCATCCTAAACAGTAATTTACAGTAATGAATCTGGATGTATATTTACTCTTTTGCCATGTGTATGTATGAACAGACTTACCACATATTTAAAGCAGAGATTTTTCTAAGCCAGAACTCATTAAACAATTATCATTCTCTTTCATTCTTGGGTATCAGAATGGCTTGATAACTTTTTTTTAGATCCTTTTTTCTCGTTCCCACCCATCCATTCATGTCACCTAATTTTTTTCTCCAAATTGAAATCATTCAGAATAATGCACATTTTTGCCCAAACACGTTTTTGTTCTTTCCATTATCAATATTCAATGAAGTGTAACATGTAACTTTCACCACCCTGTTGATTCCTATTTCCATATGTAACCATGATAACCTACATGACATTGACTCATACTTTCTAGTATGCTTTTCAGCCCATTTCAGCCTTTCATTCATCATGAAACCCATCCCTTCCCTGCATTTATTTATCAATTCCCCACACAAAATCAGACAATCTTCATTCAGATCTATTACACATCCTGCCCTTTTCTCTGGGTTTCTTTCCTTTTCTTCACATTTCAATCATCAGTTTAGGATCTTTATCATTCACTCCTTTTATATTACAAAGTGCAATCTTCCATATGCTATGGCCATCACTAAATAGGTCCACAGGTATCAGGTTTTCACAAGCCACATATGAAAACTGCCAGTTAGATTACAGTCATCATCCATCAGTTTTGGCATATTTTTACCACAATGCCACAATCACAACCAATGTCCCTATGTACCGTAAGATTGATGACAGGAATCAATGAAAAAGTATTCAAGAAGTTTAAGATATTTGTGGAACCACTAAATAAATATTGGATGACAAAATATGTATATTGTTACGGCTCTGAGGACCGTGCAGCTAACAAGTAAGACTCGGACGACTGTTTCCAGGAACAACAAGCTAACTTTACTGCAAATCTGCACGGCAACAGGCACGTAGAACAAAGGTACAACCTTTCCAAAGACAGCGCTGGAAGCGACCACCTTCCAGCGCCTTTTAACAATTCAAAGTAGGCGCTCATCTGTATCCCCGCCCCTCTCAGGAAACAATCATTAATCATGGGCTGTTCTGTGCTGCTGCAGCGTTCCTGGCTTCTTCTCCCAGGTCCTTCTTAGTTTGGCGAGCCAAGGACTCATATGGGAACACAGGCTTGACATATATATCTATTAAAGATGTGTCTATTGATAGGTGACCATTTTAGGCAGGAAACCAGAGGACTTAAGGCTAATAGAGGTAAAGAGGCAAAGCTTTAGATCTTATTAACAAATTGGAAATAAAACAAGCTTGTTTGGTCCAGGCAACATACATCAAACAGAATTTTTAAAAATTCAAATGTTCAAATGACACTCTAAAAAGGTACAAATGTTCATATAATCCTGAAATTAAAAAGGAAATCAATGTAAGATTTTTATAAAATTAGGGTCCAGGGAAATCCAATTAATTACTGTTTAAAATCTGTTCCAACTAATTGGTGGAAAATATTGCCAAATGCAATAGGAACAAATATTGTATTGAAGGCACAATTTGCCAGGAAAACCGCAGCACAGGTTTGGCAAAGTTAAAGTTTAATTTGAATTACTTAGAATTCTTTGAGAGCATCAGCAAACATGAAACTAAGAGGAAAGATCTGGCAGATATCTTTTACTTGATCTTGAAGAATTAGACTTCTTGAAAAAATAAGTTATTTAATAGTTAACATAAAACTGAGTAGAATATTTTTTGCAATGGTTTGGGGCGGGGAGATCTATCCTGAAAGATTTATCCAGACCAAACCTTTTTAAATGATCTGGAATTAAGGATGAGGAGTGAGGCATCTATTTCTGCAAATTATTTGGGAAGCTTTAAAACAAGGGCTGGTAAAGAGCCCCTCAAAAGATGCCTCCAAGTTGGAGAAACAGGTTTACACAAAGCAAATATGGTTCCCATCACACGTACTGATTAGGTCTGAAAGAGGTGACTGACAGGACTGACAAGGAAAGAAGATAGGGAGGTTAGTTTTTTGTTTACCAAAGGAGAAGTTTTTATATAGTATTGCTCTTTCCTGTCTGGATAAACTCAATGAGCAGTTTTATGCAAATGTTAAAGATGAGAGAGTTAATAGACTAAAGCCCTGACGTACACCCACCCACACACCCACTGCAGGGATTGACAATTCCTCCTCCCCAACACCAACTGAACCCAGCCATGGAGAAAGGAGGTTGATTACTGCAAAATGACTCCACTCCGAAGCCGTGGAGCTGGTTCAGAATGATTTGATGGTATCAAAAGCCACTGACAGATTCAGAAGAGCCAGGACAGTTGCATCACTCCCGTTCTAGTCCTCTAAAGATCATCAGCAAGAGCAACCAATGCTGTCTCAGTGCTAAACCCTGGTCTGGATGCAGACTGAAAAGGGTCCAGATAATCCACGTCATCCAGGGTTAGGGTTGCATGCCAACCACCCTCTCAATAATATCCCCCAAAACTGGAAGTTTGGAGACTTGACAAAAGTTATCTAATCCAGTTGGGTTCAAGGATGGTCTCTTGAGAAGGGGGGGCACACCACCACCTATTTCAAGGCAGGAAGTACCACTCCTTCCCACAAACAGCCATTAATCATCACTTGAACCCAGTCACAAGCCACATCCCAGCAAACTTACCCTATCAGGAGGGGCAGAAGACCAAAATAAAGGTGGCCAAAGTTGCAGCCATGATTTAATTTAAATGAATTTAGTTATAGCTCCTATTTCATCTAAGAGGCAGAATCAAGCGGGTTTCTTAATTTCAGGGAAGAAAAGGCAAACGAGGGGAAGGAAGCTAGTGCAGTTCACTTTGGACTCCATCCCGCCTGGCCAATTTGCATGACATCTCATGTGGCTTGTGAAAGCCCTGAAACCCTCTAATCACACCATCAAACAACAGGAAGTTTCCAGTTGTCATGTTTACCAAGGGCTTGAAAACAAGGGAACAATATTTGCAAAACAGATTACAAAATTAAGCTGCAGAAATAGAATGAGTTTGATGCTTCTTAGATGTAGAATCCAGACATCCTGGTTATTATTACACAGCTTTACTGCTTGCAGCGAACAGAGAGAGAGAGAGAGAAAACACTCTGATTTAAGCTATCCCTTGAAGTTTCTGTAATTTATGAGATGTGGGCTGGGCTGATCAACTAAGCAGATATACAATCATAACTGATCAACAATATGGGCATCAAGAATTTTAGCCTCGCTTGAACAGCAGAGCTGCCAAGCTCCAAATGAAAAAACGTACTGAAGGAGAGAGAAAGACAAGTGGATGGATTATTGGCTGACAGTGAAAGAGATTTAATTAAAGTCTGATGCATTATTTTTACCTAGTTAATCACTGTAATTGTCACTGCAAGGGTTTGACATGGAACCTGGTCTGCATGTCAACCACGCCACTATTACAGTGCAGTGAAAACCGAGAAAGCATGGTGTTTTTTTAAAAAAAAATATGCCAATAATGCTATCCAGAAGTTAACAAAATAGTCAGTGGGGATGGGGAAAGAGGGGTCAATTAAGGCGTAATGAATTTTCTATATTTTATCCTCTCCCTCTTCAAAGAGTTATTAGATCAAGCAGGGTAATGGTAGTCCAATCAAAAAACGTCGTTTTGGGATTTGGGGGAAAAGGTGAAGTGCTAAGAAGCAGAATTGATGAACAGTGCAAGACAATGGCAGCAGACAAGATCCTTCTCTACTAGATCTTGTCTCTGAACAATGACCTTTTTCACTTTCTCGTGAAAAGTATCCCACGAAGATTTGTTCCCCTTACGAGATTTCCTTCATGGATCCAAGTAGAATCTTGACAGGAGAAATCTACTTTCTGATGACTGCTGCTACCGCTTCACATTCATTGGGTGGGTCATATGCCAGTCAGTATGTATTTTTTAAACAATTGTGTAACAACCATCTGGTTTTATAAAGCATCCAGATATCATTAATTAACTACTATTATCTATTTTTTATATTTGTATCCATTTTTTCTTTAGAGGCTCAAGGCATTGTTCTCCTGCCTCCAACTTTATACCCACAACAGTAATCTTGGGAAGTAGCTTGGTTGAACAAAGGACAGGCTCAAAATTTACTTCTATCACTCAGTGTGCACATAAACTGCATCTCCCCAGTCCTAGTCTAATACCTCAACTACCACCCAATCTTATCTGAGGTACAGTTTGCAGAGAACAATACATTGTTGTAAGTTCTCTATTTCACTCATGGATTTTCATTACAAGCTAAACCCACATAACTGTCTGATATTCCGTGGTGGCGCAGTGGTTAGAGTGCAGTACTGCAGGCTGTTTCAGCTGACTGCCAGCTGCCTGCAATTTGGCAGTTTAAATCTCACCAGACTCAAGGTTGACTCACCCTTCCATCCTTCCAAGGTGGGTAAAATGAAGACGCAGATTGTTGGGGGGGGAATATGTTGACTCTGTAAACCGCTTAGAAAGAGCTGTAAAGCACTGTGAAGTGTTATATAAGTCTAAGTACCATTGCTGTTGCTACTCACTATCTAATATTCCCAATCATTTTGTGCTGCTTTCTAAAGAGAAAAACACTGTCAATTTATAGTATTACAAGCAAGTATAACAAAGAAAGCATTGCTAGACTTGTAAGAAACTGCACAAGCTAGGGAAGAACAGCAGAAAGTCACAAAAAGTGTTACAGAGGCCAGCCTAGTACAAAACCAGCTGGCAATCACTTCTAGACATGTCACAGAAGTTTTTTTCAACAAGCAGTTCTGCACAGATTTCATTTGAAGAAAGATATGGAGGGCATTACACTGAGTATTCTGCAATTTGAAATTAGCTGGTCCATATCCAAGGGTTAAGTGAAAGTCACTCTGAGACAGGAATTAGCAACATTTGCTTATGAAAAACAATTCTCAGACCTAAACATACAGAATGAAAAGTTCAAGCATTTAGACTACCACAGAGGACTGAAAGTGAAAAAGAACAGGGACGGCAAATTGAATTGAATGTGTAATTTGGCCATTTTATAAAGCATGATTGATATTGGAAAAAATCAACCAATCTCACCATATGAGAGATGTGGAAGAACCACTAATATTTTGACAAGATTCCCCAAATCTGCAATGTGTGTCCTCCCAGCCTTCATCTTGAGTATTTCATGCTGATTCCAAATTCTATACCCTCTAAATGGGGTATAAATGAAAACAGAATCTAAACCACCTGGTAACAAAAAAATAAAATATTGCTTCTGTATAAATTCTGTGGGTTTTTTGAGGGGAGAGATGGAGAGATGTTTCTTACCATGCAGTTATTTTTTAAAAACAAAATTCAGACTTTGTTGAGTTTCTGAATGTTTAAAAAAACCTTTAGCAATAAAGAATAATACGAAGAGAAAAAGAGAGTATTTGCATTTGGCTCTCTAGACACCAAAATGCCTTAAGGAAAAGCAATACTATACTATTTTTGTCCTTAGAAAATAAAAAGTTTGTACTTCTTTATACAAATGGTAAACCAGGATGAGCTGGATAGTGTTCAAAATTTGAGATAATATCTGCCAGAGACCAGGAATTCTTTATGCTTGGTGAGTAAAAGACACTTTTCAAGGAAGTACAGTTCATACAGCAATTCCATTTGCAAGATCAGAGACATGTGCCAATTTAGGATAATAGGATAAAAAATACAAATACAATAATTTCAGTCACATTTTGAATCAAATTGGACTATTTTTTTTATTAATTCGATGGATTTAACAAGACCGCCAATGACTAGAGCCAAATCAGGGGTTATCTGGCAGCTTTCTAAATTAACGTCTTTTTAGAAATAGTAATTTTATTAAAGAGTACAACTGTAACATAAAATTAATACAAACTAAAATATAAAAGGAAAGAAAGAAAAAGGTGCAGAAGAAAAAAAATAGAATGAGAAATAGAAAAAAGATAAAAATACAGTAAAGAAAAAGAAAAGAAACAAATAAAGTGACTTTGCTATTCATTAAATTATACATAATTTTAGTATCTTATCATCTTCTCTTAAAATATAATAAATTATCTCCTCTTCTCATATTCCATCTCTCTAAATAAATTAATGAAGCCTCGTCATTCCAGTCCTGACATCAATAAAAGTCCGTTAAGATAAAACATGTATATTTTAACTGTGATCAATTAAACCAACTTTATATTCCTTTCCTTTCTTCTAAGTACAGGTAGTCCTTGACTTACAACTGTTGATTTAGTGATGGTTCAAAGTTATAATGGCACTGAAAAAAGCGACTTATGACCTTTTTCACACTTACGACTATTGTAGCATCCCCATGGCAACTGAGTCATATTTATGACAGTTACAATATCCCGTGGTCATGTGATCAGCTTTTGCAACCTTCTGACAAGCAAACTTAGTGGGAAAGCCAGATTCAGTCAATAACTGTGTTACCAACTCAACAACTGCAGTGATTCACTTAACAACTGTGGCAAGAAAGATTGTAAAATGGGGCAACATTCACTTAACAACTGTCTCCCCTAGCAACAGAAATTTTGGTCTCAATTGTGGTCATAACTCAAGGACTACCTGTATCTGACTCTTTAGTCCCTTCAAATAATGTCCGAGAACTTGATATTTTTTCATTTATTCTTTGTCCCTTTTCACAAAATTCTTAAAAATTTTAATAAGTCTCTTTTATAAATCCAAATAAGAAAATTATCCAGGTCATTTTTTTAGTTTGCTATTTGTACATCCTTTTTAATTATTAAGATATCAACTGGTGTCTTTTGCATATCATGTTATATCTTTCTCCATGTCATTTTTTAGCCATTTTCAAATTAGTCTTGAAGTTGTCAGATAGAACTTGTTCCATAACATCTTTTAAACTCAGTCTATTTAAAGAGGCAGACACAAATAAAATTAATTTCTGGGTTCATTGTTCAATAATATCCTTCGATATGTCCAATGTTAAAATATTTTGCTTCATTCAATTCAGATGAGTTCTCTTTTAATTATAATCTTTATAATTAATTCTAATTTCTTCAAGTGTCCAATTTTTAAAATTTTCCTTATGTTCTCTTTAAAAAAAATTTCAAAACAAGTGCATTTTCCCAGGGAAAGGAGTCTTTCTAAATAATTCCAAAATTTTACTTCAAATTTATCTGGATCTTTACCCCATTTATAACTTTCTAAAACCAAACTTTTAAGCATCTTTTTGCTTTAAAAAATTCTGAAACAAAAAAACCCCCGACAGTACTTAAAATTGTAGTTAAAATGTCTTTCACTAAGGATTGAAGGAAACTCACCTGCTGTAAAACAAGCTGATCCTAATACTGTATTAGGATCCTTAGGTTCCTAAAAGCTGAAAGACAATTAACAAGCAATTTCTGAAAATAATTAAAAAAGGAAGTATGCAAATTTTGTATCCTTTTGAAAGCACAACCATGTTTTGAGCAAGATGGCAGATCCCACATCTTCAGAGCTCTAAACCCACCAGAGACCACAGTCTTGCTGTCTCCTCACAAGGAGCAGCAGTCTGCAGTACCTGAGGGTGATCTGAAGTCATCTCCTGTTCAGACGGGAATTATAAAGAGCTTGTCTATTTGCTGGCTTGTATCATTTTGCAAAAGTCATTGGATCCACTGTCTTCATTATTTCTTTCGCAGAGGTCAAAGGTTTGATTATATTTTCATTTCTTGTGCTTAAGCTTATTTTCTCAACACTTGTGCTTTAAGAATCAGTAGCAATACCAGCAGCACTGAATTTGTTTTATTCTCTTTTGTTTCAGCTTTTTCCCTACCACCTTGCATAGTTTCAAACCGGTTTTCCAAATCTATTTATTTCGCTTACACAACACCAAACCGAAGTGCCAGAATTTCTAGTGCTAAACAGTGTGTTCACATGATATCACAATTTACAGCTGTGTTGCTTAGTGACAGAAATTCTGGTCCCAATTACTGTGATTAACTGAGCAGCACCCCTATAACACTGGGCTTCACAGGCAGAATGTTGTCAATTCGAAAGCCAGCAGAACTTTTAAAAATATCATTTTTCCTTCCATGAGTGACTTACTTTTCCTCTGGGCCTTTATTTTATTACTATTTTAATAAATACAGTTGGGCACTATTTTATTAATTCTCTAGTTACTTGAAATAGAAACATTTCATCCGCAGCTCCCATGAGGAAAAGCTGGAAAAATACAAGAAAGGAATTTTTTTACTTTAAACTTGGTTGCATGCTTCCTTATATGTATGCTTTGATGTTTTAACTGTATATATAAATTCAAGTTCGTATACATATTATAAACACACACGTATGTATGTTGCGTGTGCGCGCCAAAGGAAAAGAAAAAAAAAAGAAATATCTTGACAATTGTTTTTCCTGGCATGGAAAATAAAGAGGGCACACAACAGCAGGGGAATTGTCTAATGGCCATAGCAGCTTGTAGTCTGGACTGATTTTTTTTTTTAATAAGGCTGCCAAAGCATCTCAGTTCAGAAAAGAATTTCCTTATGCTATCTTAGAATAAAACAGCATCAGCACAGGCTAGGAGCAGATATGTTCTTAGATGAGTAGATCGATTACCAATTCTATTGCAACCGGCTTTATATTAATCACTACTACTAACTCTACTTTCCCAGATTTTTAACATAAATCTACATGTTCCAGAGCCCTTTCGAGGGAAAACAAAGTATAGATTTAATTCAAAGCAAATTTAAAATATTGTTTTAATTGCTTGTTCATACCTGCGTTTGCAACTGAGAACAGCTCCAAGAGCATGCTACCTTTCAAAATTAATTCTGCTTTAATTGCTGTATTCTGACTGTTTTGCTTTATGATGCCGTTCTATCTAACCTTTTTCAAATTAAAGATTGCCTTTATTGCTTGTTCGTTTGGAAAGATGAGAATTATAAAAACAAGACAAAAGAATACAATAAGGGGAGTTACACTAGGAGTTACAAATCTGCCCAGATTGCTATTATGGATTAATTAGGCTATCCACTTTTAAAACAGAGGAATCAGAATCTTGCTCTAATGGATCTAGAATCATTTTTGTACTGGCAGGGGATCTGCACAGGTCTCAAGTCAGAGGACTTTTCCATTACGCACTCCTTAAAGCTTTTAACCTGAGTGCCGCACGTAAACCCTGAGAGTTCTCCAATTATGCAAACTACGCAAACTATCACAGAGTGATCATACTTCCTTATTTTTAAAGAAATTTCAAAAACTGAAATGAATTAGGATGCTAGACTGTTGAGTTTAAGCTTTTAATTATATCAGGAATTAAAGCTAGGCATTTGGGATTTTATACTTGGGGAGAGTGGGCTTCCTGGTTAATAAAACCGATACACTGGAGATGCCAAATAAAATTAGCGTTCCTATTTGGACTGGAGTTTAAATTGCATTTCCTACCTAAAGTACAAAGAAGTAAAAACAAGCAAACACACACCTCTGCAGGATGCAAGCTTTATTAGGGACCATTTAAAGAGGCATTATGAATATGCAGAAGGGAATTGCATATTAAGAGCTAGAATTTTACTTTATATTTTTTTGTGTTTGCCATCCCCATCACGGATGAGGTAAATTGTTTCTCTGTTCGAAAAGCATCCTTTTAGGCAGAGGGAACAACTGCGGCAAAACAAAAACCAGAACTCTGGCAACACATGCCTTTCTCCTCCAGGCGTATATATTTTGTCCTCCGTGAAAATTTAATCTGATTTGGCTTGTATCATTCCCATTAACTGCAAAGCCAGCAAACGAGCAAATCAATAAAGTCCCAATACTTAGCATTCTTTCAATTTACTTAAAGCTGGAAATCCAGTCATCTTTGCTATGATCAAGATTTGTGTCATCCGCTTTTCAGAATGCCTTTACTATTTTCTTGGCCTTGGTCAGAAATCTAACTAAGTCTATTTAACACAACTAGAGCTTTCCAGCAAGAGATTCAGGCTAAAATAGGAACGTTAACCTAACATTAACGTACTTTACAGGCTTCTGAACTTTGCCATGAAACTGCCATTTTCTCTCTCCATTTCTCTACTTTTAATTTCTTTTCCCTCCCTCTTAGTATTTAATTTACTTTCTGAATCAATTTCAATCTTCTTTGCATAGCTTATTTTCCTCTGTGTTTTGTCTAGCTTGGGGTCTTGTATTGCTCACGATCCTTGTGCAGTTTAATAGCAGGTGAACAGAATCCTGAGATCAAAACAGTCCATTCAATAATCATCAAAGGCCCTGCTATCTGATCAGAAACTCATCTGACAAATCAAACAACCACGGCAACCAGTATAGAGACGTATTACCATCACAAAACTCTTTAGCATATTATTTATCTGAAAAGGATACCACAACTATGATGTTTTAGAACAGTTTTCAAGCAAGGGTTTTTTTCCCCTTTTGAAAAAAGTGTAATAGAATAATCTCCCTCTCCGAAGTATTTTTTCTTAAGTATAGTTTTTTTAAAAACTTCCTTTTCCATGTACAAGTGACACTCCATTAAATAGAAGGGAGATGACAAGGCATCTGTATGCAGTAAGCAAGAGTGATTTCACTGGAATTTTTTATTTAAAACAATCCATGTTTCTCAAGCTTCCCATAATAATGCCATCAAAATAAATATTTAACTCGGAAAAAAGAAAAGAAAAAGAAAACTAACTTGGTCTGTACTGCTGTCACTCACGCATTAAGAGAGGAGAAACTGTCACAGAATCATAATGAACCAAAGCAGATGCGTTTCTAGGCAGAGGTGTACGGGACACCCTCGACTTACAACCATTCGTTTAGTGACCATTCAAAGTTACAACACTGAAAAAAATGACTTATGAGCTTTGTTCAGATTTACAACCATTCAGCATCTCCATGGTCATGTGATCAAAATTCAGAAGTGGGAACTGGCTCATATTTATCACGGTTGCAGTGTCCCAGGGTCACTTAATCACGCAGAAGCCAGATTCACTATCAGCCGTGTTACTCAGTTAACAGCTGCAGTGATTCACTTAACAACTGGGTCATAAAATGGGGCAACACCTACTTAACTGCCTCACCTACCAATAAAAATTTTGGGCTCAATTGTGGTCATATGTTGAGGGCTACCCATATATCGGGCATTTGGGCTGGGGAAGGTAGGATGTCTCCTTGAAATTTTGGAATAGATCAGCAGTGCTGAATGTGTGCTAGTGCAAAGCATGAAAAGAGAAGAAAATGGAAGACAAAGACTTGGAAGATGAAGGAATTAGAAACCAACTGAAAG
>JANHGC010002267.1:812448-823385 GCA_027560395.1 Boaedon fuliginosus | reverse complement strand
TTACACCAAGACTTACATACCTACATCCGTGAAAATCTACGAAAACACACACACACACACACACACACACACACACAATCTCTCTCCCTCTCTCTCTCTCTCAATAATGGCAGACTGCAAAAAGCACTTTGAGAACCACGTACTATATTAGTTATACTGAAGCAATTGCTCCAGCTTCAGAATTGGAAACAGGTGGACTGCTCCCTACACAGTATGGACCCTAACCAATATCCTGGCAGAACATTTTTCAGACCCGATTTGAGTTGTTTCCTCCAAAATAACTCTCACACTTTGCCCATATAGAGCCAAGAATATGCAACTTTATGCGCCCTGGCCTCTTCTGAATGGAAGATCACTGTTAAAATGTTAGAGGCAAGAATTCCTGAAACCACACATGAATACATCCACACCCACATCCATATACACATGAGAAGCAAGCATCTGTTTTCTTGGAAGGGTAAAGTGATTTGAAACAAAAATTATTGTCTTCCACAATGAACTAAGCTAAGGTAACATATGCTCAAAAGGTGGGGGAGGGAAATAAAGTACACGTGAAGCCTCACAGGTGTGCAGGTGAAGCTGTGGTCAGCTGCACAGAGATTTGTACACAGAACAAGAGGAGCAACAATATTAACTATTTCTGAAGGTTCACCGGTTCACCTATAGAATAGAAACGAGTAAGGCAGGTCTTCCATTCCAGGTTCAACAATGAAACACAATGAGTACAGGCAGTCTTCGACTTAACAGCTGTCGAGCCCAAAATTTCCGTTGCTAAGCGAGACAGTTATTAAACTGAATTTTACCCCATTTTATTATCTTTCTTGCCACAGTTGTTATGTGTATCGCTGCAGTTGTTAAATGGATCGTCCATTCATAAAGTGAATCTGACTTCCCCCAGTGACTTTGCTTTGTCGGAAACTAAATACATGCCAGTTGTCAAACATCAGAAATTTGATCACATGACCAATGGGGTGCTGCAAGAGCTGTAAGTGTGATAACTCTGTGTGTTTGGATATATGCATAATTATGTATGTATGTATGTATGTATGTATGTATGTATGTATGTACTGTATGTATTTATTTATTTAGTCATGGTTATGTAGTGTATATTGGAGGTGGTGACCCTTTGAGAGTTGTATGCAACGAAATTTCATTTTAATGTATGCCAATTAGTATACATTCAAAGTGACAATAAAGTTAGTCTAAGGCTAAATCTAATTGATCATAAGACACTTTTTTTCAGTGCCACTGTAACTTTAAACAGTCACTAAATGAATGGTTTTAAGTTGAGGACTATCTGTAATCTGTCAGGATAGACTGTTTACAAAAAATCTATGGCAACTTCAAGAATATGAGAAGGAATTCTTGAGGAGTCTCTTCAAAGATAAGAAGAATAAAAATGTAGCAAATCATTTTCATGTGATTAAAGGCACAATGACAACTGTCCCAAACTTCTTCATGCCCATGAGAACCCAATCGTTTCAGAGAATCCAGAGAAGAAACTCCAGGTTCTGTCAGAAAACTGACTGAGAAATACAATAAATATATTTAAAAAAAGGTAAAAGAGTCTCTGTGGATTTTATTCCGGTAGCCGTTGCTGTCTATAAGGGAAGGTGCTCATCTCCATTTCAAGGCTATTGAACTGTTGTCCGAACACATTTCAGCATGACATCACAGAGTGCTTTTACACCGCTGGGCAGTGACTCAGTGGTAAGGCCATAGGCTTATTGCCTGGAAAGCCAGCAGCCCAAGTTTCAGATCTGAATGCTATGCAAAAGGATGAGCTCCCATCCTTGTCCCAGTTCCTACCAATCTAGTCCTTCAAAAGCATGCAAATGCAAGTAGATAAGTAGGTACCACTTCAGTGAGAAGGTAACATTCAATATATAAAAGCGGTAAAAAAGATAAACTTGGTTCTGGTAATTATTTGAAAAAAGTTTGGATAAAACTGGGCCTCAGTCACGCAGTGGTTAAATGCAGCACTGCAGACTTGCCGGCTGTTAGCAGTTTGGCAGATCGAATCTCACAAGGCTCAAGGTTGACTCAGCCTTTCATCCTTCTGAGGTCGGTAAAATGAGGACCCAGATTGTTGAGGGCAATATGCTTACTCTCTGTAAGCCACTTAGAGAGACCTGTAAAGCACTGATAAGCGGTATATAAATCTTATTGCTATTGCTATTGCTAAAATCTGCAGTATAACATATAGCTTCCCGCTTGGAACATTATGACTCAGAAATGGTACCAATTGTGAAGTCAAGAGTGAAAAACAGATCCAATTAGAATGTTTTAGTCTATATTTCCAAGACTCATCTTAATTCCATAAATATTCCAAGTTGGACCAGCTGCAAAATTATGTGTGATAGATCAGGGTTCCCCACTCTATGGGCTGCAGCCCACTACTAGGCCGCGACCTATTCGCTGCCGGGCTATGTGAGTGGCCAGCTGGCATGAATGCACAGAGACCCACTTATGTGAGTGTTGAGGGCGCTTGTGGCCCCACTCATGTGAGTGCTTGCCACCCCACTCATGTGAGCAACAGGTGCTTGCGCACACAAGCACATATGCCTGCCCCTCCCACAAAACCCTTCCCTTCCCCCCCCCCCGCTCCGGGCCACCAGCTCAGAAACATTGGGGAACTCAATGATAGATGATGCATGTAGAAATCCTGAGATTTAAATGGGTAAAATAAACACCAATGGAAGTTGTAAATACACATTTGAAAGAATATTTGGATTAAGGGAACAGAAGATATAAGTTTGCAGTCCTCTACATCATCTGTTCCATAGTGACACAGAGATTAGAATGCAGTATTTTAGGCAAACTCTGCCCACAGCAAGGAGTTGTTGGGGGCAATATACTGACTCTATAAACAACTCAGAGAGGGATGTGAAGAGCTATGAAGTGGCATATAAGTGCTACTGCTATCTTCCCCATTAGATTCAGCCTCCCACCCTAAACAACGAAAACACTGGCATTGTGGTAAGAAGCACAGAATCCTCTCCATCCTGTGGTTCACTGTCTAGTTACAGTGGTGGGAGATCAGGGGAGACGGGCGTGTGCAAGAATTTAAAATGAAAGTGAAGCACAGGCCTTCAGGCGAGGACATACGTTGTGGTTTCCCACAACTTTTATGATTCAGGGTAAGCCTTCCAGTGAATCAGATATTTCACTTTTCCTCCTCCCCTTGCTTCTAGAATGCATTCTACTCAATCTCGGCCCCATCTTCCCAAAATGCAGGGATGTTTTAGAATGCCAGAGGCGGGAGGGTCCTCAAGTAAAAGTAGTGGCCAATGGAAGAATGGATGAACTTCCATGGAGGCAGGCATTTGCAAACTAAAAGCCACTGGGATAATATGTTGGATAATCAGAGAGCCACCTTCCAAAATCTGACTGTCAATTGAGGATCGTGATCTGAGATCACATGACCAACTGAGATCCTGTGCCTACAAGTGTGGTCTAGACAAATTGTGCTGATGGAAGGACCTTACAAAGAACTAAATGAGCAATCCCTGTAAACAAATCCACCACCACAAAAATTGTTATTTAACCCTGAAAAAAATAAGTAATAAAATCCCCCAGTGCCACTGGTGAAGGAGAACGGAAGCAAAACAGCTTTCCAGGTGTATCTTGGACCAGCAACAAATATGACAGGGCGAAACAGTGCGTGACGTACACTCTCATCTTCAGCCAAAATAGCTCCCCTCTGCCCAATGTCAAATTTTAAGTGACCCCTACATCATGTCCGGCAGTTCTGTTGTCATGGCAGAGTTACAACACCTTATCCCTTAAAGAAACAGGAACCTGGATGGAACAACTGCTCATCATTCATAGATAAAGATGAAGTCTTGGCTTATGGGATTCACTGGAAATCATCCATTTGAGCCCTGACATATGCAACCTATTACTGTTGCATTCTAATCCAACCTAGCAGATTGCAGCCTGTATCCCTACCTCCAATACTTCTGGAAGATCTAATCTCTGCAGAGGTTAGAGTTGCTTGGCTGGATTAAGAGACACATGAGCATGGAACATTTTATTCAGATATCTGAACACATCAGCAATGTCCTATTGGGTTGGATTCCTGGCTAACCAGTCCAACTGTCTGTTTGTCATAGAGGCCAACCAACTGCACAAAGAAACACACTCTCAGCAATGGCCTTCAGAGACAGTCACACTGCTGCCAGGTCTAATAAGTGACATAGTGTCTCTGATAATTTGTTCTATGAGCCAGGAATATGGGTAATATTGCAAAAAAAACCCCCCTTGTGTCCACCTAATGTGACAAGGTGTAAAGATATTGTGCTTCTTGCAGAATTTCCAATTCTGGTGACCTGTGTGCACCCATACGGCTAATCTTCGACTTACAACAGTTTGTTCAGTGGCTGTTCCAAGCTAAAACAGCACTAAAAAAAAGTAACTTATGACCGTTTTTCCACTCATGACTGTTGTGACATCCCCATGGTCATATGATCAAAATTCAGATCCTTGTCAACGGACTCATCTTTATGATGGCTGCAGTGGCCTTTGTGATCCCCTTTTGGAACCTTCTGACAAGCAAAGTCAATGGGGAAGTCAGATTCATCTAACAACCCTGTCAGTAACTTAACAATTGCGGTGATTCACTTAACAACTGCGCCAAGAAAGGCCATAAAATGGCCCAAAGCCCACTTAACAAATGTGTCACTTAAAATTATGGGATCAATTGTGGTCGTAAGTTATGGATTACCTATACTGGATACCACAACGAAGCCCAAAAGTTATGTTGCTGAGTGAGACGTTTATTGAGTTTTGCCTCCTTTTACAACTTTTCTTACCAGAGTTGTTAAGTGAATCAGTGCAGTTGTTTAGTTAGCAACATGGCTGTTCAGTGAATCTGGCTTCCCCATTGACTTTGCTTGTCAGAAGGCAGCAAAGTGTGATCTCATGACCCTCGGGCACGGCAAACGTCGTGAATATGAACTGGGCACGGAGCATTTGAATTTTTATCATGTGACCATGGGGAATGCTACAACGGTCATGTGTGAAAAACGGTCACTTTTTTTCAGTGACATTCGAACTTTGAACAGTCACTAAACGAACTGCTGTAAATTGAGGATTATCTGTACATGGCAGATTTCTCTCCCATCCCCCCACGCCTTTATTCACTGTATGGAGAAGAATGGGCTCTTAGTGCAAAATCTGAGGCATCTGTTTCCACCACAAGGGGGCAGGAGGGGTCTAGATGTTTGAGCAATGACTTTGAAAAGGATTTGGGATTACTGACAATCTAAATTACTGTCCTTTGTTTAAGAGTTGAGACAGCAGTCTTACAAACCCCGTAAAGTTAGGGGTGACTTTTTTGTACGTATTCACAAAGCTTTGTAAATGCATGGTGTCCTTCACATTTCTAGGTTCTTGGCTTTAAACTCTGTTTTTGTAGGCTCCTGTAACCTAAATAGTCCAACTGGAGAAGATTGAATGCACATTTTTCCAACCAAATAAAATTTCTGTGTTCATGGAATTGTTCTAAGGCATCTTTCATGTAAAGATAGATCTTTTGAAAAAAATCAGTATATCATCCAGTAAACCACAGCGTGTTTTTCCCCCCAAAACATCAGGAAATATTTAATGGAGAAGACTACCCTATAATTAGCCAAGCCAAAAGTATTACTGTGGATTCAAATTTGTCATGTCTGTTCCTGAATGGTGTTAAATATTTGTGTCTCTCTTTCATTCTTGATCAAAGCATACGTGTCTTTCAAATCCAACTTCATGAAATTGCATGCCTTCTGCAGGCCGTTCAAGAGATATGAAATAAGCAATGGGTACACTGGTTACACTGTTCAGGACTCTATAAGGATATAAAAATGTTGGTGCAGATGTAAAGGACAAAAAAAAATCCTTTCTTCAAATTGTTATGCAGATTTTTTTTAAAGCGGATAACTCTTGAGTATATATATATATATATATATTACCTCTTAGTTGGGATCTTAACTCCCTGGCTTCAAACTCATTGTACATTCACATGCCTGATGAGGAGACTATACAGGGTTTCTTCCTCACCTAATAAAGTCCATTCCCCTAAGTGGGGAATGCTAGTAAATACCAGCATTCTGAGAGGCTCGGAATGGAGGGGTTTGAGAATGTTTTTGCCACATTTGAGGTCTGTTACTCAAGAGCACCAGGGGATTTCTTCCAGCATTCTCCCCAACAGGGCAAAGAGAGGGGCCAGGCCTCCCAGATGTGGTGGGAAGCTAAACCCCTCTCACTAACTGTCCGTTTAATGACCCAAGCAATTGCCTAAAGACCACAACTGATAGAGCTAGGATCGTGGTCATTGAATGAAGCGGTCACGTAGCGCCTCCGTGAACAATAATTGAACGACCATGATTCTAGACACAACTTTGGTTGTAACTGGAAAACTACCTTGATAACTAAAACTAAAACTAAAACTAGGCAATTCACATCAAGACAGACAGTTCCTCACCAAATACCACCTTGGAAAACTACTGACAATTACTGCAAACATTTCAACATTAGCATGTTGGAGTCAAGATATCATATACCTGCTAGGAATCAAAGACCCCACATTTTGCACAAAGTAGAGCTTCTGGACATTCCTCAAGTGTAGCTCCCTGTAAAGTGCAATACGGTAGTCAAACAAGCTCATTATCTTTTTGAGCATCTTTGTCATAAATGACCCACTAGCCTATATAAGGTACACTAAGCTAGTCAAGAGTTTGTCGGCTTTTTTCTCTTATATGTTTTTTCTCTTAAATGTAGAATATTCAGGGACTCCTCTCTTGTTTGAGAGAGCCCAGGCAAGCTTTCTGCATCAGAAAAGCCATTTACAGACTTTCAAATGACGGTCTTTCCTATCTACTGCACTGCACTCCTCCCGTCCCATACCAAGAGAATATATATATAATCTTGTAAGTGGAACCACAGTAAAGAGAAAGATTCCCAAGTCATCAGCACTTTCACAAGTCTGGCAGAATTCTTAGCCCTTCCCCCTTCGCTCCATTATTGAATCAACTTTCCAGCATTCAAAGCTTGTAAGAGAACTACCCACATTGTTTAATCCAAGCTGCCTTCCAGGGCTCTGGCTCACTGCCAACTATTGACTGACCAGCTGTCTGCAACAATTAACTGTGGTTGGTGGCATTAGATACCCAACCAACAGAAACATCTGGGGATGTGTTTCCCCCTCCTTCTCCTCATGGGAATGATTCTGATCAAGAAGAATTGGGAGGAGTCCACGTCTGATTCAGCTTTTCAAAGCTGCACCTTGAACTGTGACACTTATACCCTCTCCCAGCAAAGTAAGTCAACAGACCATTCGATTACATCATTGCAGCATAACTGGCAATGGACCCCATCTTGATGAATGATCTATGTGAGTGAAAAGGAAACTCTCTTCAACTGAGGAGTGATTTGCAAACACATGTATGCATGCTCACAAACATCTACAGCCATATATCCATTCTATGCAGGGAGATAAAAGACAGACTAGCTGAGTATTTAAAGATACTCAGGATGGTTTGCAACGTTAACAACAAAAACAAAAACCCGCCAGCAATCAAAGACAATGAACGTCTATCTAAACTAACTTGAAAGTGAACTGGACATGCAACGAGCCAGGCAGCAATGAAACAGTGCCAAAAAAGCATTGTGGAGGAGGGGGCAGGACCAGAATACAACAGCATCTGATTAAAATCAAATTTTACTTTGCTGCCTTTGTTCTACTGCCTGCTACTGTTTACAAGTGTCAAGAGTCGAGAGAAATGAGGGAACATGAGGTTTCATCCTAAAATAGAGGTGGCTGTTTTGTTGGCCTTGTGATGCCAGTCTGCTATGCCTAACATCACTTGGGCTGGCTTCACAAAAATAACAGCAAAGGCTTCACCCAACAAGTTGCCTGAAAACTCCCGATCCCTTTCCTTTTAAAAAAGCTGCATGCCATCAAAAAAGATGCTACGAGCCCAATTTTCAAGGAGAAAACACAGAGTGAGTAAGCAGGGGAAAAAACACTGTCACCCACTTCTTCGCAGAGAAAGGCTAAACTTCCCTGAAAATGAAATAGTTTGCTACACTCTGGTCAGAAGGAATAGCAAAAACCTTAATTTGAGCTCCATTTAAAAATTAGTGGCTGTAATAAATCAGGAAGCGGGACCAGTCCTATCTTTAAAAAAAAAAAAACAAGGACACTCTGGGTGTGTTTTTCAAACAGTCTTTACAATGGGAAATCTATTTCTATAACAGTGTGTGTGTGTGTGTGTGTGTGTGTGTGTGTGAGAGAGAGAGAGAGAGAGAGAGAGAGAGAGAGAGAGAGAGAGAGAGAAAGTGTATGTAAGGAGGGATAATGGATGTGGAGTTACAACCTCCATTCCTATAAATGACAACACCTTGTGGATCTAGGCATTCTAGAAAAACCACCTATTTTCAAAGACCCGCATAATGTTCTCACGGCCGAACATAAAAGCCTAAATATTTATTTGGGGGCATGGAAGGTAGATTGCCAAGGCTTTCTTTAAAAAAAAAACAGAATTAAGGTATGGAGGGAAAAGTCTCCTCAACAATGCTGTCAGTACGAAGGCAGTAAATCAGTGGGTGTGCCAACCCACAGAGGTCAAGTATAACTAAGCAGCAAATTGGAGTAAACATTTATGAATCCCTAGTTTAAAGAACATGACCCCACCCATTCTTCTTGGCATTTCACCCAGAGGGGGTGAATCATCCTCTCTCTCCAGCCTCCCTGGATTCTCTGCTTGGATGTGATCGGGCTCAGTGGGAGCAGCGGCCCTGTTGCAAGGGATGAGTAACTCTTTTTAAACAGGGGCGAAGTGGAGGTGCTTTCTGCCTGAAATGAAAGGACGGGCCCTTTGGTTTGGCTTGAGGAACTGTCAGAGAAGATGCTCTCCTTACTTGGCATGGACATCTGAGGGAAGGAGGGGACAAGAAGGCACCACGTGACGGGCCAGGCTCTCCCTCCAATATATCCTTGCAAAAGAACTTCCTTAGAGTTGCAACTTTCCCTCTAATCTGTAATCCCAGAGAAGACTTAGTGCCCGAGACCCAAAAACAGAAGTACAGATTGCAGATTTGTTCTCTCTCTCTCTCTCTTTCTGTCTCTGTCTCTCTCTGTCTCTGTCTCTCTCTGTCTCTCTGTCTCTGTCTGTCTGTCTCTCTCTCTCTCTGTCTCTCTGTCTCTCTCTGTCTCTCTGTCTCTCTGTCTCTTTCTGTCTCTTTCTGTCTCTGTCTCTGTCTCTCTGTCTCTGTCTCTGTATGTCTCTCTCTGTCTCTGTCTCTCTCTGTCTCTCTGTCTCTCTCTGTCTCTCTGTCTCTCTCTGTCTCTCTGTCTCTCTGTCTCTGTCTCTGTCTCTGTCTCTCTCTCAAAGAAACCAAGGATGCCCGAGGATGACATTGCTCGGAGAAAGACAGGCTCACCGACTGTTTGGCTCCCTATCGGATCTGGGGCCAGGGACGGCGATAAATCTCAGCTCTCTCCGACGGAGAGTAGAAGCTACACAGGGGACACGTAGCTAGCAAAGTCACTTAACTGCAGACAGGAAAGGAAGCCACACACGCAGGCAGAAATGCTGAATTTGTATCCGTGGTGCCTCGATAGTAGCAACGGGGAGCGAGATCTTGGGAGTCCTAGGGGGACAATCCCTTAAATAGGAGCCAGCCGTGTGCCGCAGCCGCCCAAAAAGTCAACGCCATCCTAGGCTGCATCAACAGAGGGACGGAATCAAGATCACATGAAGTGTTGATATCGCTTTATAAGGCCTTGGTAAGGCCACCCTTGGAACAATTACATTCAGTTTTGGACGCGGTGGCTCAGTGGGTAAGACACTGAGGTTGTCGATCAGGAAGGTCGGCCGTTTGGCGGTTCGAATCCCCAGCGCCGCGTGACGGAGGGAGCTCCCGTGACTTGTCCCGGCTTCTGCCAACCTAGCCGTTCAAAAGCATGCAAAAAATGCAAGTAGAAAAACAGGGACCCCCTTTGGTGGGAAGGGAACGGCGTTCCGTGCTCCTTTGGCGTTTAGTCATGCCGGCCACATGACCCCGGAGACGCCTTCGGACAGCGCTGGCTCTTCGGCTTTGAAACGGAGGGGAGCACCGCCCCCTAGAGTCGGGAACTGACTAGCATGTATGTGTGAGGGGAACCTTTACCTTTGGTCGCCACAATATAAACAAGATGTGGAGACTCTAGAAAGGGTGCAGAGAAGAGCAACAAAGAGGATTAGGGGACTGGAGGCTAAAATGTATAAAAAACAGTTGCTGGAACTGGGCAAGTCTAGTTTGATGAAAAGAAGGACCAGGGGGGACAGGATAGCAGTCTTCCAATATTTCAGGGGCTGCCATAAAGAAGAGGGGGTCAAGCTATCCTCCAAACCACCTCAAGGCAGGACAAGAAACAACGGATGGAAACTAATCAAGGAGAGAAGCAACCTCCTGTAGAACTAAAGATAAATTTTCTGATGGCAAGAATCAGTGGTACAGAGCCTGCCTCCAAAAGTTGCCAATGCTCCAACACTGGAAGTTTTTAAGAAGAGGTAGGACAACCATTTGTCTGAAATGGTATAGGATCTCATGTCTGAGCAGCGGGCTGGACTAGAAGACCTCCAAGGTCCCAACTCTGTTATTCTGTTCTGTCCCCCTCTAACGAAGAGTCGAGCAGCACCGCATGTCAGGAGACGTATATTTCTGCCATTCAGGGATATTTGACTCAGCTACTCCAGTTATATTTCTGCAAATTTGATCTTCTGGCTAATCGGCTTTTAAAATAGCCAAGCACGGAACAGGAAGTCAGATCAAACCAATCAGCATGCACACACACACCCCTTTTAATGCACAGTTGGGATTTGGGAGGTGTCCACGTCAGCCCATTTGAGGCCATCTGCAATCTGGGCTTATCCAGCAATCCCTTCGCAGCGTAGGTGGGCGGCGACGGC
>JANHGC010002267.1:758497-768712 GCA_027560395.1 Boaedon fuliginosus | reverse complement strand
CCGAAACCTGCCTTTTTGTCTGGTTTGTTCCTTTTCCATAAAACTTCCCATCAGAAATACATTATTTACACATAAAATAAATAGAGCGGTAACCTGATTTGTGTTTGGCCTGCGGCAAACAGTCAGAGGTACTAGGGAAAGTATGGCTTGGATTCAACTCTGTACAGAACCGTGTGGGGAGCCGGGATCAGCCTGCAACCCCGGCATGGCAAAGCCGGGCACCTTGCATATTTCCGGGCCTTGCATGCAACTGCCAGTCGTATAAGGAGACTGGCCCCTTCCACTGTCCCTTGGCCCTTCTGCCCTCCCCTCTAGCCATTTTCTGGCCCTAGAGCAGTGGTCGTGTCCCACAGTTTCAGCACAGGACAGGCACACCGTCTGCAGTCACAAGCCGTCCTGTAGTGGGGTCGTAACTTCCTGCCAGGTAGTAGAGATCTTGCCGATCCTGGTATTTCTTACTCCGGGTCAGCTGCTCGTAGTGTTCACGTTCAACCACCTGGCACTTGTGAGAGATGGTCTGGACATCATTCTCATCCTCATGGCATGACTGGTACAGCGCATTCTGCAGAAAGGTCAGAAAGACGTATGAAGGACTAAAGGGAAAACTTGGCTCCCACTTTTAAAGGACAAAAATCCTCTGCAAAGACAGCCATTAATCAGCAGGGTGGAAATTCTCTACACAAATAGAATAACAGACTTGTTGGATAAGGTCTGTTAGGTCCACCACTCCATTCTCACAGTGGTCAATTAGGTACCTACTGGTATTTGGCTATAGAACATGAAAGCAAAAACTCTTCTCAGGCCCTTGTTCCCTCAAAGCTGGTCTTCAAAAGCAAGCTGTCTCCATACTGCCAAACTAGCATGGCTGGTAGACAGCGATAGTCTCCATTATTTAGTTTTTCATCTCAAATGATGTCTGTCACACTATCTTATAGCAGTATTTTTATCATTTGCCCATGCACTATCTAAGGAATAAGGAACAAATATTGCAGGACTCTTTATCAGAGGTTCCTTATTTTGAACTGTATTTTGGGGGTGGAGATGGCTGGGGGCTGAACCTGCCACTATTTTTAATTTGTAGGATAATCTCAGGATAATCTCTATTATGATAGAGGAGAACTTTTCTTTCTCCCTTGTTTCCACTCCAAGCACAATCATATTCTCGGCTCATTTCCTCCTCAAATTTGTTTTGTTATAAAATTCCAAACACTGCAAATTTCCCTTCTAAGAGAATTTGCAGAGTGGTATGAAAATGGTTCCCAAATCTTTTCTTTGGTTGTGTCCCAGTTGAAAGCACTGACCAAGTAAGTCAGAAAAACCAATTGATTTTGGTGTATATTGATGTGCATGTGGGGAGCTGGGGGAGTTTACCAATCTTCTCGGAGAATGCTGATGTTTGCTGCTCCTGGCTTTTCCCTTGTAAAATTGTAATGTTGCAGTATGTGAAACAAAGGTAATGCAAGGAACAAAGGGAAAGGCAATAAATCCTGAAGGACCAGCTCCATATACTTAGTTCCAACTGAATTTAAAGTGAGTTACTCTCAGATATACACAACTAAAAGCTGAGTACAGTAAATTTAGAGGTGGTGCTACTGAGGAAGAGATGACAGGTTCATTCCCCCTTAAGAGATGTCTTCTATAGCTCCTTTTTGCATTCCTGTAACCTAGGCAGGGCTAGCCTTACAAGAGCCACTTCCTTTTTATATGTGCCACAAAAATCAACCAAAATAAAGAAGGGGGGGGAAATAGTGGCCGAGACAAATTACTAATTCCACTAACTAAAGTATATCAAGGGATGATTTACTAATGAAAGCAGAAATGTCCATTTGAATTGTCATAGATCAACCACATCACTTAAGGGGCAGATTCTATAAGGAAACCCTGCTGTAGTCATTAAAGAAAGCCTTGCTAATGACTGCTAGTCGCTCAGTGATCTCTCTGGAGGTCCTGATTTTTGTTCTGCTCCAGCTCATTATGCCTTTTGATCCAGCACCAAGAGGACACTCCTGTTTGCCACGCTCTGCTCCATTTGAAAGTTTCTTGCCTCACCTTGCCATCGCTATGTCGCTTGCCCAGCTTCGTCTCCTCGGGATGGTAGAACCATTTTACTTTGACCACCATGTTGCTGCCCCAGGATTCCCACATGCTTTCAATGCGGCCAATGTAGGGCAGATGGGGTCGGCCAGCTGACAGGAAAACCGCACAGTCGCCAATGCGCAGAGTCTCCTTGCCCCGTACAATTGCTTTGTAGAACAACTTCCGTGCTTTCCCCTTCATGCCACGGCGCTGTAGGACAGGGACAGAGCATGCAGAAGCAGGGTAAGCAGTGGCCTGCGTGACACCCGGGATGCCCCCTGCCTCTTGGCTTGCGAGGCCTTTGGAAGAGATCCTCGAGGGAGTCTGTGGGTTGCCATAGAAACAAAGCCCTCCAAAGGGGAGCCTCGAGACAGCAATTGAGCTTAACTACAGCAAAACCAGGCTCTGCTACCAGGAGACCCCCCAATGCTTTTGCTTGAGGAGGCCCGAGAGAGGATAACCAAGGAAACACAAATGGGGTTGGCAAATGCCTTATACATCCTGTACTGCTGTCATAAGGGGATTTACTGACATGGAGTGCAGCCTAAGAATAAGCCTCCTAGAGCGTGTCTGGCACCTCACAGGAAATGGCCATGCTTTGGCCATCCAAAAGAGCCAGAAGGGGAGTCCACTGCATCTGCCCCAGCCAGGTACAGCTGCAACTAACAGCCTCCACTCTGGAGGAAAATGATTAAGGGGAGGCTGTTAGTTGGGGGAAATAAAAACCCTTTACCATCCTGCCCTGGTAGCACATTTGCAGAATGTGGCCAGTATTAGAAATTTCCTATTTAAAACAGGGAAGGCTACCGATTATCAGCTGCTAAGCCACAGATCTTGTTAGAACAATCCCTGCTTGGTTAAATATGTCAAAATAGGAAGACCCTTTGCTCTCCTGCACATAGCTTTACTCCTTTTTTGCATGCAGTGAGTGAACAGACAAGCCTGGAAGTGCCAATTAACTATGATTTCCTTTTTAAAGGCTTCAGGAAAAGCCATAAAATCATGGTCTGAAAGATGTTTTCTCCAATTCGGTAAAGGTTTCCATTAAACTGGAGATTATAGCTGAAGGAAGAACTTCTGGGTTTGTTTTCTGCTCAAAGGAGGTACAGAACAGCTGCATGCAGATACTCATTTGTATCTTGGATGCTAAGTAATTCTGGGGAATTGTGCAGCTGCTTTAAAGGCATGCAGATATGAGCACCAAGTGCCTTTTTGCACATGAGTACAATGCACACCCCAAATATTTATAGAATAAGCAAGTTTGTTCCTTTTTAGTGGGACATCCTTCTGAACATGTATGCTGAAGACTGCGGCCAAGTGTGACATTTCAACTAGTTAGCCTTAATGTGAAAACAGGAATTCACAGTCCTTTTGTCAACACTAGAGAAAGGGAAATTGGCCTTTCCTTTCTGATCAGCAACAGGAAGATAGTCTGAAGCTGGGAGGAAGCTTCCTAGGTTTAGCCTCTCCTCCTTTCACAAAGCACCGAGTGACTGGGATCAATAACCAAATGCATGAATCACTTCCTTCTAAGATTTCCTTCTAGCTCTGTCCCAAGAGTTTGGGCTAAAAACCTTCCAGAACTACCTTCAGCAGTATCGTGTTCCCTAGCAGACAAAGCAAATTCAAGCCGTTTCCCTCGGCTTGCATTATTATGTAGTCCAGACTCACAGGACCCTGATGTTTTCCATACCTGAGTGGGGTTCCCGGACCATTTCCAGAGCTGGCGTGCTGGCAGAAAAGCAGAGATCTTTGGCCGGTTTTCCACCGAGGGCAGCCGTTGACGGCGGGAGAACTCTTTGGCTTTAGAGAAGCTCAGAGTTTCTTTGCGCCTGAGCTTGCTCTTGGCCCCGGCGCCAAAACACCTCTGCAAGGTGCTGCTCTTTGAGCGCAGGGCTTCAGACTGAGCCAGCAAGGCTGGAACTGGATGTGTGAGACAGGTCTGCACAAGGAGCGTGGAGTCCTCATCATCGGAGCTATAGGAAGAGTCCTCGTTGTCGGATGAGCAAAGGCTAGAAGTGGAGCCAGAGCCAGAACTGGAGGAGGTGGACGATCCAGAAGATGACGACGAGACTGAAAGCCGCGTCAGAAAGCGGGAGGGGACGCTGCCTGCCAGATCATCCACCTCGTCTTCGTCCATGTCTGAATAAGAGCTGTGACAATCACTGTCACAGTGCAGCCCGTACTCAGTTTGACCAGTGTATTTGCGCAAGGCCAGCCCCATAGGCAGCGTGCTCTTCTTTTCTTTGATCCCCAAGGCTGGGTGAACGTAGCCATGGCCAGACAGGGACCCAAAGTCCTTGTCGCTCATCAGTAAGGCTTTGCAGTTTTTGTTTTTGGGGGATGTCACCCCCTCGTGATCCAGCTTGACCAGATACTCGCCCCCAACTTTCCTGCGCCCAGCCTTGCCCAGCTCAGTGTCCAACCGCTCAACTTTCTTGGCACGCAAAAGCTTCTGAGCACAGGGAAGGATCAGGCCAGAGCTTCCAAAAGCAGAGTACGAGTTGGCAATGCGGCTGAAAGAGTCAGAGCCAAAGCCATTCCCGAATATGGGGGCAGCAACACTGTGCACAGGGAAGAGCACCTCTTTGGCCCGCAGCTTTTTGCTGCCCCCATTGAGCTGGAAGAGGTTTTGTCGCATGGCTGTGCCCTTGCTGGATGCCTTGCGCTTGTTCTGGGTCACGGTCGCCCAGCTTAGCAGAGAGTTGCTACGACGACTCAGGAAGTGGTCTGCAGGCTGGGCTTTTGAACTTGAATGCAGCATGTCAGATTTACCTGCAGGGAAAGGACAGAGTTAGAAAAGTACTGGCGGAAGCCGTCACCTGGGCTATGGAACTGGTTCAAATCTGCATATGGCCTTTCCTAAACAGCTTCCTTCCTGTTTTGTGGTTTGGAACTAGAGAAACAGATTGCAGAAGGGGAAGCCCAGAAGTTCTTAGGTCATCCTAACTCCTTCCTTTTCTCCCAGGTCAAGCCCTTGATGTCCCTGACCTTCCAAATTCCATTTCGAAACAAAAGATGTTACATTTCTGGAGAATGTGTCTGCATGCCTGCGTATGTGTGACATACAGAGAGAGAGAGAGAGAGACAGACAGACAGATAGACCTAGGTAGTGAAGTAACTATTTAAATCAAGAATTGTACATTTTACTACAGATTATTCCAACTCCCTAGGATATCTTAAGTGGCCAACACAGGATGTATTACCTTCATTTTAAATGGATTTCACTTTCTCTTAATGATATGAACAATTAGTCAGGGTTGACTGGTGCACTGGTAAGTTATCAAATCGGATTCATGATTCCTGATATCAGTGAAAATGTATAGAAAAGCAGCTGCTGAATTAGCCATTATCAGAAGGCAAAGGAATGATTGTGAACAGTTATCAAAAGAGGCTGGTTCAAGGCTGTTGTAATTTGAAAAACAGAGGTGCTAGTGAACAGTTTACAGGGACTTGCGTAAATATTGTCTTCCTTGTAATTGATTAATTTCCCTTAAATGTGATCTAGACCTTCTGTAATTATAGCTTTAATTTCCTTGCCAAGTTTTCTTTAGATATTTTCCCTTCAAGTCCTTGTGGCATACTAAATAAAACCTTAAACCTGAGAGCCACCTACGTGTGTATATTTTACAATACTGCAGCTTACTGTGATGTTTCTATTTCTAATTGTTAAAAAATTACGTTTTTGCTATTGTTCTATTCTGATTATTTAATTTAGGGCTGTTTTTTGTAGATGTAGAGTGTTATACACATGTATATGTAATGGAATGTTGAAGTGTGCCTGGCAATTCATTTTTACATTATATTTTTCACTTCTCTTCTTTTTAAAATGAATGAGGATATATTTTGAGGGTTTAATTCTGAACCAGAGATGTATTTTTTTTGTCATCTATGTAGGCCGGAAACTGAATATAGACATTTAAAAGACAATTATCCAAATTTAAAATGAATATAAAATTCGGTCTCTGACCAGCCCCGATTCTCAAGTATAATTTTGAGCAAATCATATTCCAAACTGATTGTAAGTTCAGGGGCTTCTGGCAGGATAAAGTGGGCTAATAAAACCCTTGGAAGAAATGCAAAAGGGACTGACTTACCAGTCTTTTCTTTGCTGATCATCTTCTTACTTGTGCTTTTGGTTGACTCAGAGACTTCACATCCCTCAGCACAAAGGCTTGGTGCCGATTCACTGGAATGGGGAACATCACTGGAAGACCTTTTGTTACGACGGCAGGAGGTGGAGACTAATAATGCAGGAGAAGGCTCTGTGCCTATAGAAGGATAAAGGCAGAAGAGATTCAAGATGGAAGATCATTGTCTCATCTCAGTTAAGATTTCACTTCCCTCTGACTTCTACTGTAAGGCATATGCTTCACCTGGATCACAATGAAATGTTCTGTGAGCCACAAAAGATCAATGCTATAATAATAACAACTATATTTGTCAGTTATTAAGCTGCTACTCGAGTTCTGCTGCCGCAACCAGATATACCAATATTGCTCTTACGACTGCTAGAGGTAGTCCTTGGCTTCCAATCGGTCGCGTAGTGACCGTTCGAAGTTATTGTGACACTTAAAAAGACGACTTATGATTAGTTCTTGCACTTATGGCCATTGCGGCGTCCCTGCAATTGTGTGATTGCGCTCTGGCTACCTGGCAGCTGGTTCACATTTATAATGATTGCATTGTCCTGGGGTGGGTAGGTCACCTTTTGCTATCTTTCCACTTGGCTTTTCATATGCAAAGTCAATCAGGAAGCCAGCTGGGGAGGTCAGTAGTCATGGTCCTATGATGTAGCATAAAATCGGGTGGGGTAACATGATGCCTTACCTAACACGATGCCCCACTTCACAGCCAGACTGCTTAATAATAAACTTTGCAGTCCCAATAGTGGGCTGTAAGTCAAGGATTACTAGTACTTTGCTGATATCCACATGAGATTTCCGCACCGGAGGTAGGTAAGATCCTTCCCACCCCACTGCACAGAAACTCTGGCACATTTTGTGCCCATCGAATAATTCGGCAATATTTCAGTTAATTTTTGAAGGCTCCCAGCAAAACAGTATCAAATGGAATCACTGGGTTTGAAACGGGTTCATGAAGGCTAGCAAAGCATGGTAACTATTATTCTAACATTAATCCATTCAAGCACACTTACACTGGATTTTGAAGTCTGGTGGCAACATGCGGATATTAGACAATGCAATGTGTCCAGTGTCTCCATCGTCAAATTCTACCAACACTGATTCTGCATCTTCCTCTTCATCACTTGAGGACCCTGTGGGCAGAAGCCATGTTACTTGTCAGGCCAGCTTCGCTGTAGGCTCAGAAGAAGTTCTGGCCCGCTCATTTGGTTGCCTACAGCCTACTTAAGAGCTATTCCCCATTAGGAGATCGGTTTTTACGAGCTTGCTCACCTCGAATGACATTCCCTGGGTAGAGGCAGCGAGATTTCTGGCTCCAGTAAGCACAGACCCGTGTGCCAGGTGGAAGGCTGCGACTTGACTGTGGCTGTACATCTAGGACCTGGAGAAAAACAAAGGGCACGATTGGCATATAGAGTAGATCACCATGTTTTTAAGACACGGAAGAGATTATCAAGTACCAAGCTTATCTTATTTTGTTTCACCCTGCAGTTACGGTGACAATTCAGCTTTAGCTCAACAGAGGAAAATTGCAGATTGCAGTGATTTTGTGCCTTCCTTTGGCATCTGCTCTTTTCTCATGACCACCAAACAGCTACTTTCATTTTGTCTTTTCCCAAGGTATCCTTGAGTGCATCCTATTTTTATAGCAAGAAGGCTTCTTGTTCTTCAAATTCTGTTTTCCAGATATTTCATTGGGATAAATATTAATTAAGAGTATTTACAGCCAAATTTGTGGTCTTGGTATTTATGTTTTATTTTATGCAATGGGTTGGTGTGCTCTGTGCAGGAACTTCTTGGCATTTGACTATATTTGAGTGCAAGATTGTCTTCTCAAAGGATGCATCTGGGAAATGAGAGGCCTGCATCTCTCTTTTTTTATACTTATAAGTGCAGTACAATTCGCCTGGCAATCTCACGGAGGAGGGCCTTTTCCATAGGGGTCAATTAGACCAACCTGATTCATCGGAATGTACATCATATACTTGTTTTTTTCTCAGATTTTTTTTCAACTTATCTAAATCCCTACTACCCAGAAGGCAGGACCATTCCATGTTCTCTTATTACAGGTAGTCTTCAGCTAATGACCATTTGTTTAGTCACTGTTTGAAGTTACAATGCGCTGAACAAATGGTGGTAATCCTTTAACTCTTCTTACCTTATCTACTGTATCTCTCCACATTTCTGCCCTTTTGGTCATCGTGCACCCCATTGCTTACCCTGATACCCCTGCTGCCTCCAATCTACTTCACTATCTTCTATATCTTTTGAGGAGATACAACCAACCAAGGCAGCTGCTGACCCTCGCTGGTATCTCTGTGAAGCATTGCAAAAGGTCAGCAGCAGCTTTGGCCAAAATCAAATGGGGGCTGCAGGGGTAGGTGGCAGTGGTGGAGGATGGCCAAAAGAGCAGAGATGGGGTAGGGGAAAATAGATAGGCAGGTGGGGCGAGTTGGAGGCGGCCACAGCAGAATGGTGGAGCCTTACTGCTACTAAGCAGTGTAGTTGCATGATGCTTCAATTAATGACCCCTTCTAGTCCTGGAAATTCTGGTCCCAATTAGGGTCATTAAATGAGCAAGCTTACTAGAAATATCGGGTGTAGCAAAACCATGCACATTTGCAAAAGAAAGCCACACTTTCTGCTCCCTATCCCTCAAGTAAGGCCTTACAGGTATTACTCTTGAGAGTCCAGCTTCTCTCCCCCTGCCCATGCCCACAGCCAGCCTGATTAATCACAAGCTCTGACCTCCTGAGACTTACCGCCTCCTGCAACAGCTGCTCTTGGGAATAGATTCTCTGCCTATTCCCTCGCTCTCCCTCAATGACAATGCTGTAGCTGTGGAACAAATAAGTGACAAGCATTTACACAGATGATGATCTGAAGGGATAGAGGAGAAGCTAGCTTGGTTAATTTCAATAGTTATTTAAAAACAACAAGCTCAATTCTTGGCTGGCAGGAGTCCTCCCTTTTGAACTAGAACAGTACAATGGGAGTGCATGGTGCTGACTATTTACTTCCCAGAATGTTAGTATGTAGCAATAGCAATAGCACTTAAGAGTTATATACCACTTTGCAGTGCTTTACAGCCCTCTCTAAGCAGTTTATAGAGTCAGCATATTGCCCCCAACAATCTGGGTCCTCATTTTACCCACCTCAGAAGGATGGAAGGTTGAGTCAACCTTGAGCCAGGTGAGATTTGAACTGCCAAATTACAAGCAGGCAGCAGTCAACAGTACTGCAGTACTGCACTCTAAACACTGTGCTACTGCAACTTTAATATAGGTAATCCTCAGATTACGATAGCAATTGGGACCAGAGTTTCTGTTACTAAGCAATTGGGACACTGTGGCTTGTTAGAGGTGAGTCCCGATGAGACTGTTTCTACATCATCATGGAGAAAAGTAAAGACGTGAGTCCGTGCCATTTCAAATATAAATGTATTTATTTAAAATAAAAAGAATAAATAAATAAAACCTATAACTAAGCTAGTCGCGTATATCATTGCAGCCATGTATGCACATGGTTGCTCTTCTTAGATATAGTAGAAAAGTGCAAGAGCCATCCAGAACAAAAGAAGGTAAAGGGTATATATGGTGAGGAGCTCCTTCCCTTACATTGTATAGCTTATTGGGGGACATCAGATATCTCCTCCTATGGAGTATTAGGTACCGTCCCTTGAGGATGATCACAGTGTGTCCCTTGCATGGACATAGCATGCCATCAGCATGAGCAAAGCATGTCATGGTCAGCAATACTCTGACATGGCTGTCAAAAATAAATATTAGTTCCCAAGTGCCCAAATTCTAATGATATAAGATGAGGACCAGTCACAAGTCCCTTTTTCAGTGCCAGTATCACTTTGAAAAGTCACTAAACAAATGCTTCTAAGTTGAGCACTATCAACATGATTTGTCAATGTTTTACTGTTTTGTTCTCACACTTTCCTCTTTATTAAAACAGCCTGCAGTTTTACCCTACTGACATGTATCAT
>JANHGC010002267.1:722774-742180 GCA_027560395.1 Boaedon fuliginosus | reverse complement strand
CTAAGGTTGGTGAAATGAGGACCCAGATTGTTGGGGGCAATAAGCTGACTCTGTAACTGCTTGGTGAGTGTTGTAAACCTCTGATAAGCAGTATATAACATCTGCTAAATAAATTGGAACCTGAACTGTTTTCTTTTTCAAAAAGAAAGAAAGAAAGAAAGAAAGAAAGAAAGAAAGAAAGAAAGGTTTCATTATGTGAAATTTCCCTTTACACATATATGCTTCCCCAAAATCTAATTACAGATCCCCAGTGACACACATACACAAATGCAAACAGACTAACACTTTGTCTCATTCATACCATCCAGCCTGGTAAATATATATACAGAGCATAACACCTGTAAAGTGGATAGAGAGGAAATTTCTAAAAGGAAAATGAAGGATAGAGACAGATAGCTAAAACCTTTCCTATCACGGCTCCTTTATCGTTGATGCCCCTCTTTCCAGTTAATAATTCCAGATCTGGGGTGGGTGGGGATCCCATGGTATTAGGATGAAGGGGAGAAGGCAATGATGAGGACAGCATTCGCTTTGGGGGAAAAGTTCCACTTTTCTCCCCTCCTGCTAATGGTCTGATAGTCCCCTTTGTAGATCTATCCTTGCAGAAATGCACGTAGCAGCACTTCCATTCATTGTAACAACCACACAGACAGACCCTCCTTAAGAGCATCCACTGGTCCCTCAAGCTTTCAAACAGACAGGCAATGTTGTACACATTTAGAGTGCTTTCCCCAACCCCAAGCACCATAAGTCATGCTAGATTCACTCACTTGACCTTCCTGCTGTCGCTCTTGCCCATCGAACCCTGTCGCAATGAACTGAGTGTGCTGGAGTGCTTGCGTTTCCTAGGTCGCCCCGGTCCCCGTCGAGCTGGACTCCGGGAACTCTCCTCTCGCCTACAGGTAACAACCATATTAAAACACAGAACAAAAGGGCAGGAATGGCCCTGCTCCCATATACTGACGGTCTCTTTGGATGTGGTCTAGTTTAGAGGACAGGGAAGGCCTTTGACCCAGGGGATCATCTGGCCTGCAGAAGCTACTGTTTACTGTATTCAAAGCTATTTCACCCCCTTACCACTGGCGTCATTCCTGGTGCTGTTTTGCTTTGCCCACCTTCCTTCTGGCAAGTGGGTCAGGTGCTTATCCTAGAGACCTGTAGTGAAAACTGAAGAAACCAGACACTCACTCGTGGTCATGCCGTCTCTGCAGTTTGGCCAATTCCCGCTGTTTCTCTTTGTAGCGCCGCTGCAGTTCTGCTAGGCGCATGCGCATCTCCACTTCCTGGGTGTCCAAATTCTCAATAGCTGCTTTCAGAGGGCAAACCTTTGGGGAGAGAGAAAAGGCCATCTTAGCCCCAGAGAAAAGCAAGAGGTGACCGGGTGCATAACATGTTTTATTTATGCTTTTACTCCTGGTAGTTTATATGCCCTGAGACTTATTTGCACTCTTGAACCGAACAGATTTAGAAGGCCAGTTGATTATGTACTTGCAGGATGACCTTTAACGGACCTCTCTTGGGACCTTCACTCATGTTCAAGTGGGAGCCATTTTGGCCACCCAACATCTTCAACTGCTGAGAAACGTAATTAAGACAAATTAATTTGAGGGGATTTCTGCAGTTCAAAACAAAATTAAAACAAGAATGCTTCTTATTGAAATTTCTTCTTCCTCTTTTTCTGCCTATAGTTAATTAACTTTGATAATGATTTATCTCCTTGCTACACACACTGAACATACAGAGAACTTAGAGATTTCCCATTCTCTGAATGGACATTCTTGTCATTGAGGAACTCAAGCAGTTGAAGCACCTTAAGCCCACACAATACTGCTGAACAGTACTCGTTTCTCAGACCGCAAGTGGTCCTCCTCTTATAACCTGGTCGCTTTATGATAGACCATTGAAAGCTACTTATGACCTGTTTTCAAAGTTACGATGGGCACAAACTATCACTCCGCCACGCACAATCACGTTTTCGGCACATGGCAACTGACCTGCTTTTATGGCAGTTTGCACCATTTTTGGCGACATTTTTTACCATTTTTTCCCCATCAGGAAACTGATTTGGTTAATAACTTAACAGCTGCAGCGCTTGCATAATGACCACCGCAAAAATATCAAAAAAGTCAGGTTCACTCACATGACGCCTCAAGTTACAACCACCACAATTTATGACCATAATTCAGAGCTCAATTATCGTCGTAAGTCAAAGATTATCTGATTCTGTACCTAAAGAGAAGCCTAACATTCTAGCCTCCATACACTCTACCAAGCCAACCTTCCCTATAAATATGATAATTAAAATTGGAGAGGCTGATACAGCAAAAGCTATCCTGTGAAGTTGATTAAGGCAATAATTGTCCCCTAATCAAACAAAAACAAACAAATAAAAGCGGGAATAAAAAAATGCACTCCCACGTTTCAAAATCTTCTACACATATAGTTTTGCTTGTAGAATACAGGTAATCCTCGACTTACGACCACAATTGAGCCCAAAATTTCTGTTGTTAACTGAGACATTGTTAAGTGAGTTTTGCCCTGTTTTACAACCTTGCTTGCCACAGTTGTTAAGTGAATCACTGCAGTTAGTAACAAGGCTGTTAAGTGAATCTGGCTTCCCAGTTGACTTCGTTTGTCAGAAGGTTGCAAAAGGTGATCATGTGAATCCACGACACTGTAACCGTCATAAATATGAGTCAGTTGCCAAGCATCTGAATTTTGATCAGGTGACCTCAGGGATGCTGTAATGGCCATAAGTTTGAAAAGCAGTCATAAGTCACTTTATTCAGTGCCCTTGTAACTTTGAACGGTCACTAAATGAACTGTTGTAACTTGAAGACTACCTATACAGCGGTCTTGCCCGATTCTGTTATCTCACCCCCAGATAACTAGAACAAGCCACGTTTTTGTTAGAATGATTAAACATGCATTGCCGTGTCACACAAGCTCCGCCTCTCGCAGGTGACTATAATGAATGCACAAAAGGGGAAGGGATTTGCACTGTGACATCATAACTAAAGTTTCACTGTTTGCTCCCCTGGCTTCCCGTCCCAAGGATGAGTCTTAAGGGACAAAAGATTAGACCTCAAACATGAACAATTTACCACAGAAATCTCCGTTATTACCTGTGGAAGTTGAGATCCTTCTTCAAGTGAGATCGGTGAATATTTTTGTGCTCTGTAGCCGCAAAGACCATGCGGCCCAGAAACACACCACAAAACTATGTCAGGCTGCAAAAATGGAATGCTAGCAGGTCATGCTCTCAGTCCATCAGCTCTGTCATTCGTTTTGAACTCAAGAAACTTACAGGCTTGGTTTTAGGAGTCCAGATGTACTTCCGCCGGGAGACCCGCCTGCGAGGGCGCAGATTCACACACGGTGCGGCATCTGCCAGACTGAGAAGGTCAGGTGGGCTGCTCTCCAAGCCAGTGGTTTCCACAAGAGCCCAGGCAGCAGCAAGGGTGGCTAGACTTTGCAAATTGAAGGCTGCCAAGTCTTCATCCAGCACTGTGGAAAACAGAAAGATACAGTCCGAGATGATCACTTCTCATTCATGAAATGGGTTATTAATAAGTGATGAGCTTACATTTCCCACCTAGGGCTCTCAATCTTGTCACATCAAAGGAGCCGTCACATTCAGAGCTTCCAGACTAAATCTGCCTTCTTGGCGTGTTCCTACCTGCCTCCTCTTATCTATCATAGGGTGTTAGTTATGGCCCCTTTTCCTGCTTAGCAGATCTTTGGATAGGAAAGAAATTCCTTCCTATCCAAAGATGGGCTCCAGCACGAGTCTGAAAGCTCGGAAGACAAAATCTCTGGTCCTGGTGACCGAGCCATATTGGATCCTGCAACGTTATCCTGGGACACGTACATTTGCCTTCATTTGTAGGAAGGAAAAAGGCAGAAATAGCAGAGGGAAAACTGACGAAGGTTGCAAACAAAAAAGGCCCGTAGTAAAGACGACACTTAAAATATTTCAACTGCATGATAAATGCTTCATCTTATAACATCTCTGAATTCATATGCCACCTCTAGCGACTGGATGAATGTATGTGTCTTGGGCTTCTATGCATATTTGGTACCGTCTCAAAATCTACCCCATCTCTTCAAAAGACCCTGTCTTTCCTCTTCCCAGACACATCAAGCTGCTTTCCCCCCTATTTAAGAAGGGCTGAAAGAGAGCCACGGCATAGAAAAAGTTGGCTTGCAAGCTGATGGTCATCATTTATAAAAGCAGAAAGCTCTTGCCAGATCATAGCTTAAAACCACCAAGTCCCTGTTCCTATTTCTTTGCAGAATACATCCAAAATCCTTTCACACAGAGGGAAAGTTGTTAGGATATCACTTGGCCAAGCACGAAACCTGAGAAGCCCATTTGGGTCAGCAAGCAGAAGCTATCATTGCCAGAACTGAAGGGAAAAGGGGCCTATTGGAAATAGCCTCAGAAATAGAAGACGTGTTCAGGAAGGAGGAGAGAAACAGTCGCTCAAATAGGGAGAGCTGAAAGGGCCAGCCTCTGCGTGAAGATATATACAAGTGGAAAAAGGGTAACCATGGACGTATTTTTTTAAAAAACAAAACAAAACTGCAGTATGCCTGTGTGGGTGTACCTCTTTAAAGACTCATGCATTCCTACACCTCTCCCTCATGGGCTGTCGCTCTTTGTATACAAGTGCATCTGCTTGTGAAAGTGCCTATGCACACGTATGAGAAGGCACATAGGGGAGTCCTTGTATGCGGTTTCCGTTCCACTGTGGGCAAGAACGGTTTTGGTGTGTGAGCAATAACCGTTGGTGTACAGATGAAAAGCACAGACGTCGCTTAGCCACAGGGGATGATAACCATCTGCATATGTGGGTTGGTGTAAACCTCGCCACTGGGGAGTAAGGAAGTGGGAGGCTTGAAACAGCAGCAGAAAGGTGTAGGGACCAAAAAGAAGGACTTTCACTACTCAAATGATATTGGATGGTTGTGATTATTATTAGCATTAGCAAAGACCATTATTATTCATAAGCAGGGAATGTGAGATACTTTTTGAGAGCTAAGACGTTCTGAAAACAGGAGACATCAAAATAAATCTGGTAGCAGACCGGTCAAATATGCTGTTCCCCAGCTTTCCAAGCATGCAAGGCCTCGTAGTAAAAGGCTAGTAATCTAGGATGCTTACAATAAGCAAGCCCCATCCCAAATTAATTCGCAACACTGCCACCACCCCGACATTAATACTTTCTACATGCAGTATACAGTAATGGAGTCCAAACCTCTTGCTTTTTAAGCTTTCAAAATTAAGAGGCACATTGATCATCAGCAAGGCCCAAGCAAGTGCAACAATTCTAATACCTGCCCCGATTTCATTTGGCTGTTGGGCAAACCTCCAAATTCAGCCTCTAAGTGGGAATTTACTATATTCCCTAGTGCTAGGTTTAAGTAGCCTGATGGACAATCTCCTTGCTGGTGAACATTTTGAAAGATGAACACTTCTCTCAATTGATTTGTGAGACTTTCAAAGTTGTGCGCACTTCAAAGAGTCCATACTGCCATAACATGGTATGTCTACTCTAAAACAATGACCTACATGAGATTATGTGCCATTTTGTTTACATGCAGTGATTCACAGCTTTTCAATCATAATACCAGAGATTATGCACCTGCTGGGTTGTAAACCCAGGTGTGCTCAAAAGAGTTAACAGAGTGGGATAATAGAGTATCAGCATGCAGGGTTCTAAGGAAGAATATAGTTCCTCTGAGGAAAGAAGCAGAAGGCCTGGAAGAGCAATAATGGAATTATGCCTGAATAGTTCACTTTATCTCGGAACTAATCTGGGACCTGGTCATGATTAGGGTAGGTATTATACAATCTGGCCCATTTTTCTAAAAGAGAAAGAAGGGATTACTTTCTTACTAGTTGTGTACCCGAAAACAATCTGTGATGATCAAATGTCTAATGAAGGGATCAAGAAACTATAGTTGTAGTAGAAGAGATACTTCATCAATGATGAACCGGGCTAGATAACTTTTTGGAGACTTCAAGTGAGAACTCATGGTGAACTGACATCCCTGAAGGAATGAGAATGGCATTGCAGCAGAGACTGGTGGCCAAATAGCAGAACTCTGGCTGACAAAATTCTCTGGAGAAAGGAGAGATCGTGAAATTGCCCACATGTACTCCAGACACCTGTTTTTTATGAGTAGACTACAGGTACCAAAGTTTTGTGGTTAACTTGTGAATCAAGCAGCTGGGAGTCTAGGGATTTCAACCAAGTTCCCAGCTGTATTGCAGCCTATACGGACATAAAGTTTTCCAGGCTTAATGTCTTTTGGAAATATTTCTCAATTGTTTTTCAATTATTAAAAACCTTCAAATTGAAAAAAAAATATGCAAAATTTTATCACAGGGTGAGTTTCCTCCAATCCTTCATATAAATTTAAGGATTTTTGAAAATATATTTTTGAATAAATATCAAACTTATGATATTTGAAATAAGATTTTGAAATTATTTATAAGAATCCTTCCTGTGGGAAAATGCTGTTGTTTTTAATTATTAAAAAACATGATAAGGTGGAATACTAGAGGGAATCAGAAGGAACTATTTACCTCTACTATATTACAATTAAAGGAGAATAACAAATTTGATTTACTAATAGAGAATGCAGCAAATTATTTTAATACTGGATATATTTAAGGATATTTATGAACAATGGACTTGGAAATTAATCCTTGGAATGTCTGCTAATATAGATCCATGAGAACATGTTTAACTGGCAAGATGGACTGATTTGAAAGTGGATTTTGAAATGGCATGCTAACGAAAGGATATGCAAAAGGTTGCTGCACTGGATATACAGATAGAATTGGCTAGTGTCTTATAATTAAATGGGATATACAAATAATAAACCAGAAGAGTAACCTGGATACTTTACTATATTGTACTTATGAAAGAGACCTGTTAAAGTGTTGAAAGATTTTATGAGAAGGATAAAAGAAATGAGAATAAATCAAATTGTAAGACATTATTTGAAGGGATTGATAAAAATAAAAGAAAGGAATATAAAGTTGGTTTACTTGATCAAAGTTAAAATAGATATCATAGATATGACCAGGATTGAACAACAAGGCCTTAAAGGGTTTATTTTGTAGAACAGGGATGAGATATGGGAAGCAAAGATTGTTTGCTGTATTTTAAGAGGTAATAAATTACTAAAATTGTTAATATTTGTGATAAAGAGGAAAATCATTTTATCCATTTATTTTCTTTACTATATTTTTACTTTTCTAATATTTTTTTTCCTATTTTTTATTCTTTTCATGTGTTGTTTGTATTGGTCTGCTGTTTCAATTGTAATATTTAGTAAATTATTTTACAAAAAGCACTAGGTGTCCTTTGGGATCCCCCTCCTACTGTATAACTCTGGATGGGACTATTTGAATGACACCTGATGGGAAGGGAGAACTTACATCATGCTTGGGAATCTGGCATTTGATTAGCAGCTGTTCCATGAAACACTGAAAAGCTAATGGAAGGAAATAGGGAGATAGGCCCTAGCATGTGTGGAAAAACATCTATTATACATCTCAAGAGGACAATCATGGACATCTTTTTTTCCCAAGGTCTGGGAAAAGATTCTAGAGCTTCTAGTCCTGGTCCCTAGGCAATCCTCACAACATGAGCAAATGTTCAACTTCCAGTTCATTGCTATGCCTTTATACAGTATTCCTTTATCAATTCCCTGCTGGCTATTCAGGAAGAAGGATTAGGGTATGGGAAAAGGGAGCTTCTCATTCTGTTGCTAACATTAGATATTTGGCCCTGCCTTTGTCTTAGATGGGAAGTGCCTTTTTTGGGGGCGAGTAAGAATCCAGCAGTCTTCAGATACCAATAAAAATAGGTGCCAGAAAAGAACTGAATGCTGATCCCCCCCCCCCCCATCTTCCTGCTCTGAGGTGGAGGGAAGGAATCAGGACAGGATGATCTTTTATTTCCTTACCTGAATCACAGTGCTGCTGACAGAGTTCCAGTTCAGCCAGCTCACTGAGCAGGGCAATGCCAGGAATCCCTGAGCTGCATGGAGAGGCCAAAGGAAGGGAAGCTGCAGAAGATGGGGATTCCAGGTCTGGGAGTTCGCCCAAGTTGATGCTGGCAGCAATAAGGGCATCCAGGCCACATGGTGCAACCTGTAGTACATCAGTCTGTTTTGATGGATCATCGGGTAAGACAGCATTACTCTCAGCTTCCTGACAGTCAACTTCCAATGCCACAACAGGACTCTCTTCCGTAGTCATCACTTCAGGGGAAGGTCCTGGCGTGGCAGCATCCGAGCTAGGCTCCTCCTGATGTTCTTTTTGTGTAGAATCCAAGTCATCTGGGCTATCCCTGACCAGCAGGGAGCAATTTGGGGTATCCTTAATAGTTTCAGTGGAGCTTGGTCTCTGGGGATGGACAAGTAGATGTGGAGGGTGAGCACGGGTGGGTTCCACTTCAGAGTCCCCAGTCCCACTGGGTGGGCTAGCTTCTGCCTCGCAGCGTGGCTCCTGCTCTGGTGGAAAGGTGCGTGACTGTTCAGGCTCAGCTGCTGTAGAAACAGTTTGCATAGTGTCAGGATCAGCTGGGTCCCGGGGAAATGGTGATGCATAGCCCAGACCAGCCACAGGATAGGTATAACCAGGAGGAAGATCTACAAAGAGAAGAAGAGTCCCAGAGTAAAGCATGGCAGGGGACTAGCTGACTATCCATAGCAAATATTAATGGCCTCAAATACAGGCGCCACAATGAGCAATACCTCTTGACAATATTCCTTTTTCTCTACGGATTGTATGAAACATTCTATTTCTACTTAATTGCTCACATGATATATTTTGCAGAATTGTCTCAAAAAGAAAAGAAAAGAAAAATGAAATGAAATGCTGAGATTGAGGGAGATTCAATTTGAGGCAGGAAAATCCAACATCAGGGGTGAAAAGATTCTGGACAATGGAAATACTACATGAGTCCCTCCAATTTCTGAGCCTACAATACATGCAATATAGGCAGCCTATGTATCCATACTCCATCTTACAGTCATCCCCGCTGCTGCTGCTCATGATCAGCTATGGGGGAATTTAAACACACTGCTGCTTCCTTACACTCAAAGTAGCAGGAAAGCTACATGGAAGAGTGTGTAAAAATTCTTGTTCCTTTGCTAGTAATTGTTAGTAGGTGAAGTGTACTTTGGTTCCAACTACCTTTGTAAGGTTCCATCTCCAGGTTCGAAGACTTTTAACATAGATGTCCAACCCCAAAAAGCTTCCCATTTTCGCTACGTTTGTCAAGCCTCTCTCTATAACCACAAGAGTTTGTATTTGTCCTATATTAACAACCTGAAACAAGACAGCGCTATAAAAAATTATTGATCAGTGAGCCATCCCTTGTACTTTCCAGAATCCTTACTAGCAAGTCATCCTTTCTTCAGTGTGCTGTTAATTGAATCTAAACTATTGGATTACAGAACTATACCAAATGTTTGCTAGACCCTTTTTATTATCATTATATACAGAGCAACGTGAAATCATAAGCTGCCAGTTCTTTAGATGGTGTTGGTCTTCATGTGCATCAATGCATCAAGAACCTAGGATGTCATAATGTACTGGCATAGTATATGTGCAGATCCAAGCAGTGTGGCCTTTGTTGTTGGTTGCACAGTCATCCAGATGTTTAGACTGGATTTAGCATTTGTGTCCACCTGTCAACTGTACCCAGAACAGGTAGATGTTGTCATTTAATAATATCAAAGGTATTGCCTCAGGATGTAAGCTATTCTAAGGGGAGCTGCCTTTTGCAATTGACTGCCTACGATTTTGTCAATGCCAATGGTGTTCAAGTAGTGCTCCAGATTATGATTATTCATAATCATTATTGTGATTATGATTAATTTATTGGCCACCCATATCTGATGGACTTTGGGTGATATACTAATGTAGAAAAAAACATACAAAGAGTTAAACCATTTAACAGACAGCCCCAGGTTAAAATAACCCAACAGACAGCAAAGCCAACAAAAGAGGAGCCATTTCTCATCCCAATTCTCAGCCTGCCATGAATGAATCTCTACCTGGTTCCAGTGATTTAGGATAGTCCTGGGCTGGCCGCCCTTCAGGCTGCTTATCCTCAGCTTCAGGACCCGTAGAATTCTGGGAGGGCACTGGGCTTACAGCAGGGGAGCGTGGCACCACAGCAGGGCAGACAGGTAAAGTGCAGGGACCAGGGCATTTGGGTGGATGGCAGCATGATGAGAGCTTGACTGAGCAGGCAGCTGCCGGGGACAGGCCCTTTGGGGGAGCGTTTAAGGCAACTGCTTTGTGAGATGGTTTGAGTGGCTTTTCAGGACCTGGCAACTCCAGCTCTGGTGGGGGCTCTTCAGGCTTTCGCTATTAAGTAGGTGAGGGAAGAGAAAGAGATGGATAGTCAATAAGTACATCAATCCCACATAAATAATGACACAGGCAGCAATAAGCTCAATAGTTGGTACTATTAGTGTGCATGTCTTAGACTTCCATGTGGTTCCATCAACCTATAAATTAAGGACTGACTCGTGGAGCATGTCACTGTGTCTCCTTCACAATATACCTTACACAACACAGCAGCTGGTATCATAGCCAATGTGCAATCCTGTGCTTAGACTGACTCGGGGGGGTCTTTGGAGATTGTATCCCTCCAGAACAAAAACTGGAAGAACAATTTCAATGAGCTCAACGGGGAATCAGATACATTTGAGTGGATGGCTAGCTTATGTTTTCTAGTCTTCTGTCTTGGACTGTGCATGCAGGAACTGAGACTGGGCTTATGTGGTAAACAAGTAGAATTCTCCCTTAAAAGCATTCAGGTTCTGCAGCAAAAAATTATGCAAATTCAATTAAGTAGGGAACTTTCTCCTCCAAAATGTTTAAATTGCTGCTACTCAAAACACCTACATGGAGAGAAGAAGCCCTGTTCTCTGAACCTGGCAATTTTAATTAACCAGTTCTCTAATTAACATACCCCCATAATTTTTCAAGGGTATCTTTTTGGAAACTGAATGAACCAAACATAAAATTGGATCCAATGGGTCAACACAACATAGCATACATTATTTTGTATGTCAGGCCTCGAAAGAGTGACTTTGGAAACAAGAAGCAAGGTCTTCTTCCCCATATGATGTTGGATTCCATCATTATTGCAATCTCTCCACTAGAAGCAACAGGAAGATTAGTTTATATCTCTAGCTTCCCTTGAGATGAAGTCAGGAGATTACTTCCTCATTCGGGATCTAGCCAAGCACCATTGTTTGGAGTTTAGATGGTTTTTTTCATCAATTGGTTCTAACATAATTTCTCCATGTATTCCTCTTCTTTTGCACATACATATTTTGATAAATGGCTAAATTACTTTGAACATTCACCTTCCTGCAATAAATCTATGTGTGTCTGCATCATCCTGGGATCTGGACCACATGGGACAATCTGTATTGAAGGAGCTTTATGGTGTCTGGATTATTTTACAAAGAACAAGATTTGATCACAGTTTGCCTATTTATTATTAATAGCTCCGGGCAGCAAACAACAACAATCAGCAAAACAAATTATCAATAAAATCCAAAATGTATTACAGCTGGGGCAGCATAGCTGTATCAACATCCACAATGCCCTTAAATGGGCTCTCTTAGCTGCCAATGTCCTGGGGAAAAAGCCAAGTTCTAGGCATCTTAAGGAAGGATTGCCAGTCTTAATTCCTACACCCTGATTATCCAGCTGCTCATAAAGGGGGGATTTCTTTATTTTTTTTGCTGTTTTTCCAACTTTCCAATAAGAGTTACCAAGAGGTGGCATCAGCAATGCCATCTTTTTTGCAGGCCTACCTGGCTGTGAGTGTGCCGCTGCACTTCCAATGCCTGTGCTGCTCGCTGCTGTTGTTGCTGCTGCTGCTGCTGCAAGGCATAAAGTTCTTGCTGACGCAGGAACTGAGAGCGGGAGTAGACAGGGAGTTGTCCTGTGTGCTGCAAGTGAGAACCAGGCCCCCGGCTAGGATACATGGATGGCCAGATAGATGCCTGATCCATCACCTCAGCTGCAGAGAAACAGGAGAGATAATCAGAGGACTAAACAAAGCCAGGAGCCACACCTACTGCCTCTTCTTACAGGAGAAGGACCTTTACTGACAACCCAGGGAATATGCCACAGCTAATTCTCTCTGGCTTCCACTTACCCAGGGTGTGTGGGGCTCCATGGGCTGGAGGTTCAGAGGGCAGGATAACTAGCTGAGCAGGTGGCTCCTGCGATAGAGGGAAGACAGGTTGCATGGCACTGGGCATAGAAGGTGGGAAACCAGGTGGCAGGTTCTGATGCAAAGCAGGATGCCCGATGCCTGGAATAAGTTAGGAAAGAAAACATTTTTGTTGATGTGAGATAAAGTCCAGTTTCACCCATGTGCACAGTAACTGCATCTTCTCCGGGGAAAGGAGTTTTACAGGGACACGTTTTTGCTTGTTCACAATTCTCAGTTGACTTTTCATCTATCATGGGTTGGGTGTGGATTCATCCCATGGAACAACATAGATAACCTATTGTTAATAGATTTTAGCATCAGTTTCCATATGTATTTTTAACTTTTTATATTATTTTTATTTTGACAAGGATGTTAATTGCTTTGAGTACTCACCAAAATAGGAAAAAAGGTATCAAGCAATAAATGGTGGTGGTGGGGAGAGGTTAAAAATTGAGAGTAGTATTGCTACTTCCACATGTCTCTCCCGTGCAGTTAGCTGAGATCTTGGCAGGAAACTGTCACTGTCTCTCTCTCTTTCTCTCACTGTCTCTCTCTTTTCTTTCTTTTCTTTTTTTTCTTTCTTTCTTTCTTCTTCTTTCTTTCTCTTTCTTTCTCTCTCTCTTTCCTTCTCTTTCCTTCCTTCTTTCTTTTCCTTCCTTCCTTCTTTCCTTCCTTCCACTCAAGATAGGCATATATATGAATCATCATTTTTCTTCACAATTATCTACCCTGTGAGGTTGTGCAGTGAAGAAATGAAGGCACCCAATAGGCTTCCAAAGCTGAGCGTGAACTAGAATCAGAGACCCTGCACTCCTAGTTTAATCCCTTCACCATTTTACCACCCTGAGTTTAATCAGTGGAGAGAAATGAACGCAAGAATCCAGAGGCTCATTCTGGAGTTTCTCTGTATGTTATACAGTTCTATACAGGAAATCATTGGTGTCTATTCAGATTCTTGCTGAACACTGACAGGATTGGATATAGTATGATCCAAACATTATTGCAGATTAATTTCCATGTAGGCTTCCTGTAATACGTGGATTAGTGCGAACGGTTGGAATAGCAAAGTAGCCCTTGACCCCATTAGCCTTTGACCTCAATAGTATCCCTGTTTATAAGTTAAGGCCAATTTGGATCTCTTATCATCACCTATTCAAGCAGAGCATGGGGAAAAGGCATACTCAAAGTTGCTTTTTTATGGTTCCAACACTTCATTCAATTTTGGATGTGTGATTTGGTCAAAATCAGTGGCGTGAATTATCTCATCACAAGACACAAGGAAACTTTGCGTAAGATCTAAGATAGGTATAACAATAAAAATACCTCCCCAAAAATTGTAAAATATTCAAAAACTCCAGCCCTTCCCATGTGCAACACTTGCTCTGTGCGTTCTGCCCACTACAAAATGTCACTCATTGCCCACATAAAGATAGTTCCACCTCTGCAGACAGGAGTAATGGAAGGAGATTGGAAAATGGGATACAACAAGGCAGGTTTTTGAAGCAAAATGAGGTACTCAGACTTTTTTTGGACTGAATCCTGTGGGAGGCTGGATTAAAAGAGATAGAAGCTCAGGTGTGTTTCCTTGATAGGTCAGAAATAAAAAAACAAGTCCATGAAGCCATGGAATCCAGATAAAATTTTCATTTTAGATACAGACTGTTTACTTGACTGACCATAGGAGTGTCCACCCATCCAAAGCGAAGGGCTACGTGTCCGAGGCAACCAATGCGCATGAGCAGGATGGGTATGGGCTGCTGGATCTCCTCCCAGTTGGCTCGTCTGCAATGAGGAACTGCCTGCAATCATCAGATGAGGGGTGAGGTCTCCAGGACAACTGCTTGATGGGTGGATTCGGGCAAATTCCACAAGATCTTTGTTATCCCTGACAAATTAGAAGTACAGATAAAAGAAATGCAGGTCCGCTAGGATAAAGAGATCTCTTGTCCTGGCCAAGGAATTACAATATAGACCACGGCTGTCAAACCCGTGGTGTCCCTTTGCCGTCACGTGATGCATTGCAACATTTTTTTCCCTTCGCGGAGCTGGGGTGGGCGTGGCCTGCACATCCCGCCTGCGGGCCACCAGTTTGACACCCCTGGTATGGACCATATAATGTATAAATTATCTTATAACCTTAACCTTGGGAAATGGATTCCAGAATAACAACAATGACAACAATAGCAACAACAAACTGGCTCTCCTAAGGAAAGATCCATCATTAGACAATTTTAATGTTAATTGAAAGATGCCAATGATAGCATTTTTTCTGGGACGCAAGTAAGTGCTAAGTGCTCTCTACCATCAGGCCCAGTCTAATTGCAAATTATTACCAACCACTACCAAGACAGTGTTTAATCCCCCTTCCCTTCTCCGGTAGTTGGGCTAAGAAGGCCCTTACTGAAGCAGGAGGTCTCTTCCCGCAAGCCCCAAACGCTCCTCACACAGCCGGTTCCGTTCTTCCTCAGCATCTAGATCGATGACATGCATAGGCCTCGCTGTGCCAGCTGTGAAAAACAGAACAGGAGAGCAGAGATGAATATCAGTTTCTGATATTAATATCCAGGGATGGGAGTGGAGGGTTCCCCATACTCCTGGTCACATGAACAAGTATAGTGTCAAGAGAGTTAAAGACAATGACACTGGTGGATATATGCAAGAACAGTTACCAAGGCAAAATGGCTAAAACATGTTTTGAGCTCTAAGGAGGGGGAAAAAATTGGAAGTGGCTTAGGCAGACACCCCCACTGGTGTATAAGAAGGGGAAGTACAGCACCATCACTCTTGCAAAGTTCTGTTACTACAACCTATCTGAATAAAGGTAGTTCTAGTCTTCCCTAACAGAACTGACAACAAAACCCAGGAAAAGAGGGAAAAGATGCACTTGAAAGTAGACCTCAGGACGTCCCTTTCACACTCATGTCCATTCTGCATCTAGAAGGGATTTCCATCTAGAGCACGGGTGTCAAACGTGCCGCGTCACGTTGCCGTCACATGACCTTTTGCAACGTTTCCCCCCTTCGCAAAGCTGGGGCGGGTGTGGCTTGCATGTGACGCATCTGGCCTGTAGGCTGCCAGTTTGACACCCCTGATATCTAGAGGGAAGATAAGAGTCCAGGACTAAACTTTCTTAAAGTCTTTAGCTCAATTCAAGTGCTGGAGGGTTTAATTTCCAAAGTGGAAGGCCATGAATTAGAGGGAAGGAGCTGAATGTATTTAATATTTGGCTTCAGGCTGAAGCCCATTTCATACGTTTATACAAAACAGGCTCTTTGAATCAAGGGGGCCACGCCACTGCCTAGTTTCCCCCCAATAAATCTCCTATTCCCCACTTCACAATCTCCCAAGGCTATTCCCCCCTCCACAGCTCTTTAATGTACAAGACAGAAGAGAGGATCCCTTTTCAATCATGCAAACCACAGAGCACTAATGGTACTTATGTTGGTGGGGGGAAACAGGAAAAGGCACGCTTAGGCCAATGTTTGAATCTCCTGCAGCAGAGATCAGTGATAGACATATGAAAGGAAGCACAATTTATGTGCTTATGCCCCTCCCCCCAATCATGTAGTTTGTAAAACATCAGCCTATTATTTTATTCTCTAAAATGTTTGTTACCTTTGAGGCCCATGGCAGTGCGGCTCTGCCGACTGGAGCTAGATCCGTAGGCTGGCTCTGGCCGACTTAATGTGTCCTTTTGACGAGCCACAGCCACAGCAATGCCCACTGGAGGCTGACGCACCTCACCATCTCCGTGGCCGAGGTCGTGGTCTCTGCTGCGGGCACAGTCTGAACGTTCCAGGTCCTGCTGTCCTTTGGTCCCCAAATGCTTGCCCCCATCCTGATGGGCACAGCTGCCCTTGAGGCTGCCCAGCCCCACGTAAGGAGCCTTCTGGCCCACGATAAGTGCTTGGTTGCTGTATTTGAGCAAGTTTTTCATGGCTGACACTTCGTCAGGGGGGGCCTGCATCTCCTGCGTGAGCACAGACCCCTGGGTCATGAGTGCAGCCTGCTGGAGGCTGCTGCTAAAAGGGTCCAAGTAAGAGCCTTTTCTCTCCTCTGCCATGGACAAAGGAGGGCCCTGGCCCTGAACTGGCCACGGTGGCAAGTGGGGCCCACTGTAGCCCAGAGAGCTGAGCTCCATGGATTTGCGCTTGGATTCTGCATGGGCGCCTGCCTGCTCCATCTCGGTCTGCAAGTGCTGCTGGTGGCGGATGCGAGCCACTTTCTGGGTGCTGGAAACTGGCGGCTCCTTAGGGGCCTTGTCTAAAGTGCAGCAGGACTGGCTGAGTTTGCACAGCGTCTCTTGGGAGTTAGGCCGGGCACAGTCTTGAGGTGGCATCATCTCAAAATGCCCACCCTTAGGTTGGTGGGGCAAGCTGCCAAAATGGCTGTCGGAACCAGTGCTATTCAGGTACTCCAGCCCTTTCAGGCGGGCGTTGTGATTCTGGGGCCAATCCAGCCTCCGCTCCACTTTGCCCTCAGCTTTGAAGTGAGAGAAAGGATGGTGCCCGTAGGTAGGGGGGTGCTCTGGTCCTACCTCATGGGGGCGCTCTTTGCCCTCGCAGGGCTCTGAAGGGACCTGAAAGGAGCGGCTCTTGTCAGTCAGGTGGCCTACCGAAGGCACAAAAGTGGCTCCACTAATCCGTAGCTCCCGGCTGGCCTTGTCCTGCAGAGGACACATCCCATCTGGGCTGGAATGAAGCTGCAGGCAGGGAAAGCTACCCGTTGTCGTGCTCAGGGCAGGGGGCCCAGCGGGCAGACTGGATGGGACAGTGTAGGAGACCGAGTGGTGCAACATTTGTCTTCGCTCCAGGCACTCGCTGTAGGGCTGAGGAGGCTCATGGTGGCCAAGGTCCTTGGTGCAACGGCTCTGGGCAACAGCATGGCGTGGTAGAAGGCCTCCACCACAACTGGGGAGGACAGCTTTGCCTGAGTCACCATTCAGGACCTTGGAGCTCAGCAGGCATGAGGGCAGGTGTTTCGGCCGGTTGTCACAAGAACCCCGCTGGAGAGTCCCTTCCTTGCAGTTGATTTCTGGTGTCATGGGCATCACCAGCTTGTGCCGCTCCTTGGCTTCCTCTTCAGCCGCTCGCTCCTTGTTCTCACCCTTGGCGCCTTTATCCTTCGACACTGCACAGCGCTCATAGTCTTTGTGGCATTTCTGCCCATGCCCAGCTTCCCGGTCCCGGCTGCAGGAACCAATCGGATGCCCAGGTGCTGCCCGGGCAATGCTGGGGAAATTGTGATTGGTTGAAAGCAGTGTAGGTTGAGCTGGAAGGTTCCGCAGGTAGAAATTGTCTACAGAAAGAGGGGAAATGATTAAGAAAAGTCTCCCAGACAACAATGTGGCCTAGATCACAATGTGCAACATCACAATCCTAAGAATAGCCTAGCAGCTCTAATTGCCCATGCCTTGTGGCACCAAGTAACACTGGAAATAAACGCTCCCTAAGTTTGCAGAGGCATGCTTACAAAGCAGCAGCTGATCTAGTGAAATGTCTGGTGCCCACCTGCAAGACTTAGTGGAGTTGAAGCTGGCTATTAGATACACTTCAGTTCCAAAAAAGTCAGTTTTGCCTCGTTTCCTCTACCTTCCCCTCTGCAGCTGCCCGCTCAATCTGTGTCCTTGGTGAGATAACAATTACACCATGGTTCTCCTGTCCCTTGAGGCAGAGTCAGAAATACTACATAGTCAAACCAATACTTGCCTTTCTGGCTTTCATAGAAACGATGCTGGCCATACAGGACATTGTTGTTTCCATGGTGATCCAAGTGGCTCATGGGAAGAAAAGTGGATGCTAAGCTCCCAGAGAACCTCGGGTAACCTGGAGCTAAAACAAGAGACATTGAGGAATGACAGGCCCATGTCACAACACAACAGTCACAAAGCCAAGTCACTGGGCCTTAGTCTGATCTGTCTCTATGCATAGGTTGAAAGAGGATTGCTGGGGTGGATTCAAAGTCCTTTGTCAGATTATTACTTTGGCTATATTAATCACTGCTAGGTTTCGAGCAGGAGCCGGCTATGGGATGGACCACAGCTAAAAGTGTTGATACTGAACCAGAAAACTCTCTGGTGCTAATTTAGCAGAAGGATCTCGCAAAGCACATCTGGCCAAAGAAGACGCCTGGAGCAACAGCTACAAACCGAGGGAACAAAACACACTATTCCCCCTGATCATAAGAAACCCTAGATGGATATTGATCTCTTTTCTTTGTAAAACTGAGGAAGCAGCTCTTGAATATCAGCTGCAGGAATCGGTAGAAAATTGTGAGAACAAATAACATAGGCTAACAGGGCTGGGGGCTGTTATGCCTAAATACATCAACATTCTGTACCCAGGTGACTAAAATACTGCAGACAAATTAGTATTATGCTTAGGCACATATTTGCATCCATTTGCTGTTCTTGAAAACATCACATTCTCAAATAACCTTTTAATGCTTCGGTAAGGGTTGGAATGAGAACAGCCTTATTAGCAAGGGTATGCAGATGAGGGCGAAGAGCACCACAAGCAAAGAACAAGGGGTGATAGAAGGCCTGAAGATCCTAATCTAGCTGTTGCAATTGCTTCTCTGAGTTCCTGACGTAGCCTGGAAATGTAGCTCTTTGTTTTAAATATTAAGTGGAAAGAATCTGGCTCATATAATCTTATTCCATGCCTGGGCACTCTAGCAGAAACCTTAAATCTATATAACCATTGACACCATTGCCCTGACTAGAGTCCATCTTCTTGGCTTCCTATAATCTAGTTCTGGTTCAAAGTCAAATGTTGTCAGTAAAGTTTTTATTTGGAGAAATACAAGGAAAAGTTTTTAAAACCCCCGCTAAGATAGGTATTATACAGAGCTGTGGTGTCCCGGTGGTCAGAATGCAGTACTGCAGGCTACTTCGGCTGCTTGCCAGCTGCCTGCAGTTCAGCAGTTCGATTCTGAAAGGTTGATTCAGCCTTCCATCCTTCCGAGATTGGTAAAACGAGGACCCAGATTGTTGGGGGCAATATGCTGACTCTGTAAACTGCTCAGAGAGGACTGTAGAAGCACTGTGAAGGGATATATTAGCAATAAGTGCTAAAATTGCAAACGGTAGTCTCAAAAATAGGCTTTTGATCAAGGGGGGGTGTCAAGGGG